>CAUYPK010021735.1:0-16043 GCA_963574355.1 Loris lydekkerianus
GCCACGGTGACTGGGAAAATGCCAGGAAGGCTATGTTGAATATTGGGATGAAAATGTGTCAAATGGTTTATGAAGCTAGTATATGATGCCCCATGATCATATCAATGTACACAGCTATGATTTAATAATAAAAAAAAAAAAGAACAGCCTGAGCAAGAGCAATACCACGTCTCTAAAAAATAGCCAGGTGTTGTGGCGGGCACCTGCAGTCCCAGCAACTTGGGAGGCTGAGACAAGAGAATCACTTGAGTGCAGGAGTTTGAGGTTGCTGTGACCTATGACACAACGCACTCTACCGACTTACTCTGTCTCAAGAATAAAAATAAATAAATAAGGATGAAAAGCAAAAGCAGGCCGGGCGTGGTGGCTCACACCTATAATCCCAGCACTCTGGGAGGCCGAGGCAGGTGGATTGCCTGAGCTCACAGGTTCAAGTTTTCAGACCAGCCTAAGCCAGAGCCAGACCCCCATCTCTAAAAATAGCCAGGCATTGTGGTGGGCACCTGTAGTCCCAGCTGCTGGGAAGGCTGAGGCAAGAGAATCACTTGAGCCCAAGAGTTAGAGGTTTCTGTGAGCTATGACATCATGGCACTCTACCAAGGGTGACAAAGTGAGACCCTGTCTCAAATAAAAAAGAAAGAAAAAAGAAAAAGAAAAGCAAAAGCAATGATAATTCCTCAAACACCAATAAGACCTGGAAATAATACCACTAAAATAACATAAAATAGCTCATGTACCTGGGGGGAAAAGGAAGCCACTCGGTGCTGTGGAAATTGTGAAAGCTAGCCTGAGAAAGAGTGAGACCCTGACTCTACAAAAAATAGAAAAACTCTCCAGGCCTTGTGGTGGCAGGCGCCTGCAGTCTCAGCTACTCAGGAAGCTGAGGCAAGAGGATTGCTTGAACTCAAGAGTTTCAGGTTGCTGTGAGATATGACACCACAGCATTCTACCCAGAGTGAAAGACTGAAACGTGGCAAATAAATAAATAAATAAATAACAAAAGAAACTGTGCAAGAATGCATCGAAGTTATAAGATGCTTAGATTCCAGTAACGTTTCAAAGTACAAACAACTGCCTCTTTCAAGGAAAACCATAACTGGCAATATGAATTAGCCTTCAGCTTAACAGAACAACTTCAAAAGGAAAGTATATTGCAAATAATGTAATTTTCATCACATATACCCTCACATTAACCCAAAAATTTGAAAGGAGGAAAGTATATATTATTTAATCACTTTGGATGAATCAACTGATATTGCCAGCTCAGCACAGGCTTTTTTTTTTAGTTTGTTTCACTTTGTTTTGAGATAGAGGAGATAGAGTCTCATTCTGGCACCCTAGGTATAGTGCCATGGCATCATCATAGCTCACAGCAATCTCAAACGGGTTTAAGCGATTCTCTTGCCTCAGCCTCCCAAGTAGCTGGGACTGCAGGTGCCTTCCATCACAAGACCTGGGTAGTTTTTCTATTTTTAGTAGAGATAGGGTCTTGCTCTTGCTCAGGCTGGTCTCGAACTCCTGAGCTCAGGCTATCCACTTGCCTCCACCTCCCAGAGTGCTAGGATTACAGATATGAGCCACTATGACCCACCTAATTGATGTTTTTTGAATGCAGCCTTCTTTGATTGCAGCTAAATTAACATGGGATCCAACATGAAAATGTTCCCCATTCCTGATATAGGTGTCTTATCTTTTGTTATTGTCCCACAGGTCTCTGAGGCTCTGTTCATATTTTATCAGTCTATTTTGTTTATGTTATTGAGGTCAGATAATTTCTTTTATCTTCATGTTTACTGATTACTACTCCATCATATTCATTCTGCTGTTGAGCCCATTCAATAAGTTCAGTTATTTAGTTAATTCAACTAATGCCTTCAACCACACCAGCTATCTCATCGTCTTGCCATTTCATGATCCCTCTACTCCAGTCCCCCAGTGCTCCACACCCTTGAACTCTGGTGTACATGCTTCCAATCTTACCTTTGTGTAGTTCTCCCCTTATTTCTTTGGTGCCCTTTGATAGCCTGCTGCTGACTTTTCCATACAGGGAAGGGGAGGTATGAAGATTAAAAAAAAAAAAAAATGAGAATTAAGGGAAAGGGAAGAAGAAACGGGATAGGGCAAGGAGAGAAAGATATGGGAAAAGATGGCAATATGTGAAAGAATGTGGTAAGGGAAGACAAGGAAACATGGAAAAGGGAAGGAAGATGTGAAGGGAACAGATGGAAATTGGGGAAGGGTAGGCAAATGAAAAGAAATGGGCAGAGAAAGGAAAGGAAAAAAAGGGATGGTGTGCATAGAAGGAGTGGGAAGATGGGAAAGGAGCAGAAACAAAGATGAGAAGAAAAGGGACAAAAGGAAGGTAACAAAATATGGGAACTTACTGCTTTTCTTTCTTGAGCATGCTTCATGTTTTCTGTAAGTTTCTTATTATAGATATATTGTCTACTATGGCGATAGACTGTAAGGAAGTTGGATTATACAAGTATTATACCTTTTGAAATGTATTGAGTTTTGTTCTGAGAAGGAGTTAATTTAACTGATCCTTGATCCTGGTGAGGCATAATTTAGGCTTTGCTAGAGCAGATATAGAGTAGCCCTCACTCTAGGGCAGCAGTTCTCAACCTGTGGGTCGCAACCCACAGGAACTGTATTAAAGGGCCACGGCATTAGGAAGGTTGAGAACCACTGCTCTAGGGAGTGTTTTTTTTCCCCTAAGACAGCTTTTTTTGTTGTTGTTGTTAATCTTTTTTTTTTTGAGCTTGGTGGACAATTTTATTCTGTGGAAAATATAAGTTTTAGGATCTCATATACCTTGATACATTATTCTATATTGTATTTTTTAATTTTTTAAATTTGTATTTATTTTCATTTTCATTTATTTATTTTTATTGTTTGGGATTCATTGAGGGTATAGAGAATTAGGTTACACTGATTGCATTTGTTAGATAAAGTCCCTCTTGTAATTGTGTCCCTCCCCCAAGAGGTGTGCCATACACCATAAACCCCCCTTCTCCCCCTCCTCCTCTAAGCTGTGGCTTTTCAATTGAATGCCTGGAGTGTTAAAAAGTTTTCTCCACTCAGAACTCCCAATATCTCCCAACACTGTGCAACCTCTAGAATCTCCATTCTTCTTCAACCCCATAGCAGCTGTTCTTTCCTAGGCCTCACAAAATCTTAACACTGCATGTATAGACCAGACCTTACAGAAGGCCACAAGGAACCCCACGCTGACACCTGGGGGACACTGTGTAGCTCTTTCCTAAACCCAAATGCTGATCTTTGCCTCCTCTGTCCAGTGAGAACACTTCACTGTGCTTAGTCTCTACTTTTCCATGCTAAGGTCTGAAAATTTCCACAAGCAGAGAAACACAGATCTCCTCATGTGGTTTCCTTTTCTCGGGGATTATATTCCTAAAATAATTATTGTGCAAAGCCTGAAATTAATTGCCTCATTATATTTTGTTCAGTTTTACAGTTGTTTATGATGGGAAAGCAGGTGTAGTACCAATTACTCCATCACTGCCAGAGTGGAAGTTGCTTTGTTTACTTTTGTGTGTGTTATACTTCAATTTTTTTTCATACTGTATTATCTTTATTAAGCACAAAGACCTTTTTATTTTTCATTTATTTTAATTTTTCTTTCTTTTTTTTTTTTTTTTTTTTGAGACAGAATTGCACTCTTTTGCCCTGGGTAGAGTGCCACGGTGTCATAGCTCACAGCAAACTCAAATTCTTGGGGTCAGGTGATCCTCCTCCGTCAGCCTCCTGAATAGCTTGGGAGTACAGGCTGCATCACAATTCTTTTCAACTCTTTTGTGTGTGTGTGTGTGTGTGTGTGTGTGGGTGTTTAGTAGAGAAGGAGTCTTGCTCTTGTCAGGCTGGTCGGGAACTCTTGAGTTCAAGTGATCCACCTGCGTTGACCTCCCAGAGTGGTAAGATCACAGGCATAAGCCACTGTACCCAGCCCAAAGACATGTCACCTAGAGACCATTTCACCCACTGCTCTGTTCAGCCAGCAGTCTTTTGTCCTGCTCTTCAGCAATGATGAAGCGGACACCCTTCCCTCAGGTAGTAGAAATCCATGGTTTGCTGCCTCTGCCAATAGCAAAAATGTGGAGAGTCAAGTGGCAAAGCTGGGTTTTGCCATTGCCATCTTTAATATATCAAAAAACCCAGGATGTCTTTCTCTATTCGTGATCACACTAATTCTTCACAGGTTAGTACCTCCAGCCACCATACACAGGTTACCAGTGTCAAACTCAGTGAAATCAGTAATCTTGCCAGTCTCCAAATCAATTTGAATGGCGTCATTTGCTTTGATGAGGGAATCAGGCTAGGGGATGGTATGAGCATCATGGGTCACCAGATGAGGGATTCCTTTTATGCCCACAAAGATTTTTCTCTCTTTACAAAACCTGCACTCAGCCTCCTCAGGTGTGATACCATGAATAGCAAAGCAACCCTTTGTGTCATAAATTAAATGAAAATTCTCTCCAGTCTTGTCAATACTGATGACATCCATAAAAGCAGCTAGGTAGGTTATATAAGTTTGGACCTTGCTGTCAGTCTTAATGAATTGCTGCGTGCTTCATATCCTGTCAGGGCATACTTAAGTCTGTCCCTTGGGAAAATGACGAGTGGAAGACACTCTCTCAGCTTGTTGGGACTGCAGATGGAAGGGACCAAACACACCAATTTATCCAGCATCCAATGTTTTGGAGCTTCAGATGCTTCTTGAGACCATAAGCTATGGCAGCACTAGGCACAGAAAGAGGTATATTTCAATTTTTTAAATTTATTTTTATTTATTTATTAATTTATTTTTTGAGACAGAGTCTCACTTATTAACCCTCAGTAGAGTGCTGTAGCATCACAGCTCACAGCAACCTCCAAATCCTTGGGCTTAGGCAATTCTCTTGCCTCAGCCTCCTGAGTAGCTGGGACTACAGGCACCTGCCACAATGCCCGGCTATTTTTTTGCTGCAATCTGACTGGGGCTGAGTTTGAACCCATCAATCCAACCCTATATGGGGCCGGCACCTTACCCACTGAGCCACAGGCGCCACCCTATACTTCAAATTTTTAAAAACATTTTTTAAAAGTTAAAGGAAGGGGCCGGGCACAGTGGTTCATGCTTGTAATCCCAGCACTTGGGAGACCAAGGCAGGTAGATTGCCTGAGCTCACAGGTTTGAGACCAGCCTGAGCCAGAGCAGGACCTCCAGTCTCCAAAAACTAGCCCAGCATTGTGGCAGGCGCCTATAGTCCCAGCTACTTGGGAGGCTAAGACAAGAGGATCACTTGAACCCAAGAGTTTGAGGTTGCTGTGAGCTAAGATATCACAGTACTCTAAAGTTGACAAAGTGAGACTCTGTCTCAAAACAAACAAACAAACAAACAAACATGTTAAAGGAAGGGCTGAGCTCTATGGCTCATGCTTGTAATTCTAGCACTCTGGGAGGCCAAGGAGAGTGGATTGCTGGAGCTCACAAGTTCGAGACCAGCCTGAGCAAAAGCGAGACCCCCGTCTCTACTAAAAATAGAAAAACTGAGGCAGGAGGATTGCTTGAGCCTGAGTTGGAGGTTGCTGTGAGCTATGATGCCACAGCACTCTACCCAAGGTGACAGATTGAGAGTCTGTCTCAAAAAAAAAATATATATATATAAATAAATAAATTAATTAATTAAAGTTAAACGAAGAGGATGGGTGCAGTGGCTCATGTCTGTAATCCCAGCACTCTGGGAGGCCGAGGCAGGAATATCCCCTACGTTCAGGAGTTTGAGACCAGCCTGAGCAAGAGTGAGACCCTGTCTCTACTAAAAAACAGAAAAATTAGTGGGGTGTTCTGGTGGGCACCTGTAGTCCTAGTACTTGGGAGGCTAGGGCAAGAGGATCACTTGATCTCAGGAGTTTGAGGTTGCTGTGAGCTATGCTGACACCACTGCTGGGGTGACAGACCAAACCTCTGTCTCGAATTAAAAAAAAAAAAAAGGTAAATAAAGATTACTGGGACAGTATACAGGCTTAGATCCCTAAGGATTGAAGGGTTAGGTCACACCACCAGGTAAAATACCACCATTAACTGAGACAAAAGGGAAAATATAATGAGTTTTTGTTTTTTTTTTTAGAAAGAACATTATAAATACCAATTATGGCCCTGTGACCACTTACCTAACAAGGGTTGCACACTGCACCTCAATGATTTCCCTTGCTATGTCACACTCTTGTTTTCTCCTCTCCTAATATTATATGTAGAATGTTTGGGGATAATTTTTTTTAACACTTTTACTTTATGTATTAGAGAATTTGATGATAAGATTCCAGAGATTCTGCGCTTAAAGTTGAATGCAATTATACACAAAACTTTGTTTTTTTTCCCTTTGGGGTGGCCATGAATACCTATGGGGATGTATGCAAAATAGTTAAAGCATGTTAGGCATCTTTGGAAGAACAAGTACGGGAAATAATGCACATTAATTTATTCATCATGCTGGGTGCAGTGGCTCCTGCTTGTTATACTAGCACTCTGGGAGGCTGAGGCAGGTGGATTGCATGAACTCACAAGTTCAAGACCAGCCTAAGAAAGAGCAAGACTCTGTCTCTACTAAAAATAGAAAAATGGAGGCAAGAGTATCACTTGAGCCCAAGAGTTTGAGGTTGCTATGAGCTATGATGACGCCAAAGCACTCTACCCAGGACAACAGCTTGAGACTCTGTCTCAAAAAAAAAAAAAAAAAAATATCATTCAGGCTCGGCACCTGTGGCTCAAGTGGCTAAAGCGCCAGCCACATACACCTGAGCTGGTGGGTTCCAATCCAGCCTGGAGCCGCCAAACAACAATGATGGTTGCAACCAAAAAAAAAGTAGCCAGGGTTGTGGCGGGCGCCTCTAGTCCAAGTTACTTGGGAGGCAGAGGCAGGAGAATTGTTTGAGTCCAGGAGTTGGAGGTTGCTGTGAGCTGTGACGCTACAGCACTCTACCAAGGGCAATAAAGTGAGACTATGTCTTTAAAAGAAAAAGAAAAAAAAAAAAAAAAGAAAAGAAAAGAAAAGAAAAGAAAAATAAGATAATGAGAAAGACTGTGGTTTTAGGTGAATAAGTAAATATATATATATATATGCTGAGCTCGCTCTCTCTCTTTTTTTTTTGAGACTGAATCTCAAGCTGTGGCCCTGGGTAGAGTGCAACCTCGAACTCCCAGGCTCAAGCGATTCTCCTGCCTCTGCCTCCCAAGAAGCTGGGACCACAGAAGCCTGCCACAAAACCTGGCAATTTTTTTTTTTTGCAGTTTTTGGCCAGGCCCGGGTTTAAACCAGCCACGTCTGGTATATGGGGCTGACGCCCTACTCCTTGAGCCACAGGTGCCGCCCAATGCCCAGCTATTTTTGGTTGCAGCCATCATTGCTGTTTGGCGAACCTAGTCTGGCTTTGAACCTGCCAGCTCAGGTGTATGTGGCTGGTGTTTTAGCCGCTTGAGCCACAGGCAACGAGCCTCAGCACCTGTAGCTCAGTGACTAGGGCGCCAGCCACATACACAGGAGCTGGTGGGTTCAAATCCAGCCCGGGCCTGCCAAACAGCAATGACAACTACAGCCAAATAATAGCCGCGTGTTGTGGCAGGTGCTTTCAGTCTTTCTGTCTCAAAATAACAATAACAATAATAATAATAATAGTAATAAAATGGTTGCCAGTGGTTTGCAAATGAATGGGAGTAGGAATGGGGATAAATAGTGAAAACAGGGTGGCGCCTGTGGCTCAAGTGGCTAAGGCGCCAGCCACATACACCTGAGCTGGCGGGTTCGAATCCAGCCCAGGCCCACCAAACAACGATGACGGCTACAACCAAAACATAGCCGGGCATTGTGGCGGGCGCCTGTAGTCCAAGCTACTTGGGAGGCAGAGGCAAGAGACTCGCTTGAGCCTAGGAGTTGGAGGTTGTTGTGAGCTGTGATGCTACGGCACTCTACCCAAGGCAACAGCTTGAGGCTCTGTCTCAAAAAACAAAAAACAAACAAAAAAAACACAGCCGGGCGTTGTGGCGGGCGCCTGGGGTCCTAGCTACTTGGGAGGCTGACGCAAGGGAATTGCTTGAGCCCAAGCATTTGAGTTTGCTGTGAGCTGTGAAGCCATGGTACTCTACCCAGGGCGACAGCTTGAGGCTCTCTGTCTCAAAAAAAAGAAAAAGAAAAAGAAAAAAACTAAAGTGTAACTAACCCAAGAGAAAAGGAAGAAACCCAATTTATAGTAAGGACTTTCAGTCCTTAATAAGATGCTAATCTAACAGAAAGCACTAGCTCCTACCCCTAATCCCAGCCCTGATGACGGCACACAAGAAAATTGATGCATAATAATAAGTCTAATACTTTTGCAGCATTTACCACATTGCCAGGAACTATTAACTCATTCAATCCTCCCAGCAGTTGCTATGAGATAAATACTACTTACATGCATTATCCCTATTTTATAGATGAAAAAATAAAGTATAGCGAGACTAAGTAATTTGCCTCAAGTCACACAGCTGGTAATGCTGAAACTGAAATTTGAGCTTAGTTTGGACAAAACTGAGAAACATCTAGACAGGAGAGAGTGAGTGTGGGTTGGTGATGGAGGTCAAGAGTAGCCTAAATGGAAGAGGAAGAGGCACCCTGGACAGAAGAAAGCCTGTGCCCTGTCTCCCCCATCATTACACTGGGAAGATCATCTCTCACCTCATTGCAGCAGTGCCAAGCCACCTGAGCCCAGGTGGAATTGGAGGCACATTACATGTGCAGGGGCAGAATGCACCACACTGAAATCTCAACTCTATACCTTAAGCTGCCAAATACAATTTACATTCTCAAGGCAAGGATTTAGCCAAGCCATTCTTTAAGAATCAAGGAAAAACCTAAATAAATTAACATCAGGATGTTTTAGTCCATTTTCTGGGTAATTTATAAAGGAATTTAACTTACAGTTCTGGATGCTGAGAAGTCCAATGTCAAAGAGCCATGTCTGGTCAGAGTGAGAGCCTTCTTGTTGGTAGGGACTCTCTATGCATGGTCAGGCGGCACAGGGCATCACATGCCAACGGGACTGAGATCTCTCTTCCTCTTCTTATAAAGCCTCTAGTCCCACTCCCAGGATAAGCCATTAATCCATTAACCCACTAATTCATTCATAAGGGCAGAGCCCTTAGGACTCAATCTCCTATTAAAGGCCCAACTTCTCAAAATGCCACATTGGAGATTAAATTTCAAAACAAATTTCAGAGAAAACCAACATTCAAAGCATAGCACAGGGGGCCTTTTCCTTGTCATTACAATGGGGGAATGTTTGCTGTCCATGGTGAACATATTTTGCTTTTACTCTGTAAACCTATCTTTCTCTTTCTGAATAAACTCTGTTCCATGATTGCCTTAAAAAAAAGAAAAAAACACAGGAATTCTTGAACAGTACCCACAGTGACACTGGAAGTTAAAAAGCCCTCAAAGCACATGAACGTTTTATTTTTATTTATTTATTTATTTATTATTTATTTTAGAGAGTCTCACTTTATCGCCCTTGGTAGAGTGCTGTAGCATCACAGCTCACAGCACCCTCCAACTCCTGGGTTTAGGCGATTTTCTTGCCTCAGCCTCCCAAGTAGCTGGGATTACAGGCGTCCACCACAACATCTATTTTTTTGTTGCATTTTGGCTGGGACAGGATTCAAACCCGCCACCCTCACTATATGGGGCTGGTGCCCTACCCATTGAGCTACAGGCGCCGCCCCGCATGAACGTTTTAATCTTCTACTCTTATAATCATGAGCACAGAGCCAAAAATTTCCAATCATTTGAGGAAAGCCCCTAACAAGAAAACAAGGAGTTCAAAATAAAAAAAACGCAGCAGTAACAGTAACTTCAATGAGAAAAAAAATACTCTGCAGGAAGAAAACGTAAAAAAAAAGCTGATAGCTTTAATATCAAAATAATGATCAATCACCTCATTGATATGGAGGTGATTCAATGAAAGGGTAGTCTTCAACAAAAAATCCTGGAACATGGCTTGGTGCCCGTAGTTCAGTGCTTAGGCCGCCTGTAGTCCCAGTTACCTGGGAGGCTGAGGCAAGATAATCACTTAAGCCCAAGAGTTGAGGTTGCTGTGAGCTGTGGCTCTACAGCACTCTACTGAGGGTGACATAGTGAGACTCTATCTTAAAAAAAAAAAAAGGCTAGGACAAATAACTATCTGTACTGGAAAAAAAACGGAATTTCTACTCCTACCTCATGTCATAAAAAAATTCAAAATGGATTAGAGACCTAATATAAAAGTTAAAACTACAAAACTTCTAGAAAGTAGATAAAAGCCTTTGTATCATAGAGTAAGCAGCTTTTTTTTGTCACCTAAAAATATTTTCTAATTTTTCTCCAATTTATTCTTTGAGGCATTTATTATTTAGCAGTGTATTGTTTACTTTTCAGGTAACTTTGATAGGTCACAGAAAGCAAGAACCATTAAATTTTTTGATAAGAGAGACTTTGTTCATCAAAAAACGTGGAAAAAATAGACAAGGCATACTGGGACAAGACATTCATAACACATATATATGACAACTTGTATCCAGAATGCATAAAGAAATTCTACAATATTTATATAACAGGCTTGGTGCCTGTTGCACCGTGGTTACGGTGCCAGCCGTGTACAGCAGGGCTGGCAGGTTCGAACCCAGCCCAGGCCTGCTAAAACAATGACAACTGTAACAAAAAATAGGCATGCATTGTGGCAGGCTTCTGTGATCCCAGCGACTTGAGAGGCTGAGGCAAGAGTATAGTTTAAGCCCAAGAATTTGAGGTTGCTGTGAGCTGGGATGCCATCGCACCTACTGAGGGCAACACAGAGACTGTCTCAAAAAAACAAAATTTACAAAACAGGTGATCCACAGAGACTGTCTCAAAAAAACAAAATTTACAAAACAGGTGATCCAATGTTTAAAATTGACAAAAGACTTAAGGTACTTTGTGAAAGAAAATATACACATGGTTAATAAGCACATGAGAAACTGCCTGATGTGAAGTGCAACGTGGGACACTGCATTGGATCCTGGAACAGAAATAAGACAGCAAAAGAAAACTTGTGACACTGAATAAAGTCTGGAAGAGTAATGTACCACCATTAGTCACTTAGTTTTTAATAAATATACCATAGTTATGTAAGATATTAAAAGAAACTGGGTAAATCATATATGGGGACTATACTCTCTGCAACTTTTTTGAAATTTAAAATTATCCAAGTTTTTTTTTTTTTAAGTGCTTAACATCATAGTCACCAGGGAAATGTAAATTAAAATCACAATACTACTTCACCCTCTAGAATGCTTAAAATGAAAACTCATCAACAGCAAATGTCAGAAAAGATGTTGCACAATCAGAATTCTAATAAATTGCTTATGAGGGCATAAAATGGTAAAACCACTTTGGGAAGAACTATGTGGCAGGGTTTTTTTTGTTTGTTTTGTTAAACATGGTCTCAATGTTTTGCATTTTTTTTTTTTTTTTTTGGCCAAGGCTGGGTTTGAACCAGCCACCTCCAGCATATGGGGCTGGCGCCCTACTCCTTTTGAGCCATAGGCACGGCCCCAGCCTCAAATATTTCATCCTAGTTAGAGTGCTGTAGTATCATAGCTCACAGCAACTTCCAGCTCTTGGGCTCCAGTGATCCTCTTGCTTCACTTTTTCTATTTTTTTAGTAGCGACAGGGTCTTTCACTCAGGCTGGTCTCGAACTACTGAGCTCAATCCAACGGTCTCTACCTCCCAGAGTGCTGGGATTACAAGCATGAGCCGCTGTGTCCCGCTGGCAGTTTCTTAAAAACTAAACATATAGCAGGTCCTCAAATAACATTTCACTCATTTTGTTTTAACACTGATTTAAAGATTCCCAGCTGGAGGCACTGTGTGTGATGTTTGCATGTTCTCTCATTTGGGTTTTGTCTGAGTCTTCTCCCCCAAAGATGTCCCTGTTAGATGAATTCATGTGTCTACATTATTCCAGTCTCAGTGTGGACATGTGTGTGTCCTGCGATGGAACAGTGTCCAGGCCAGCATTGGGTCCCACCTTGTGCCCAGAGCTACCAATACAGGCTCAAGCCTCCAACTGGAATAACTTTAGTAAAATTACATTTTTGTTAACCTTTATACGTACTGCTCACCATTTATTTCAATGTTTAAGAGCTTTAGAATTTTGGTGATGATTTTGTAACCAGAAATATCCTGTAGGAACCTCACTTTGGTATCAATTAGCCTATGGTAAAATTTGTTTTTACACCATCGCTTAGCTTAAAATCAGTTTTCAAAACCTACTGAGAATTGACTGTGTTATCTACCTTATCACCCCCATCAATTCCACCTTGTATTTATCCAAAAGAAATGAAAACTTATATCCAGGACTTGCACAGGAGTATTCATGGAAGTATTATTCACAATAGTCAAAACACTGGAAAATAGCAGAGATGTCCATTAATAAACTGGTAATAAAAAGGAATGTATGGGTAAATACACACGGGAAATCGCAAAAAACATGCTGAAAGCAACTGGACATAAAAAATTTCATTAAAAAAAAAATTTCATTAATCACAGCTACTTGGAAAGCTGAGGCAAGAGAATCACTTGAGCCCAAGAATTTGAGGTTACTGAGCTATGATGCCATGACACTCTACCAAGGGTGACAAAGTGAGACAATTATCTCAAAAAAATTACATTAACATTGAGATTCAGTTTATATTAAGTAGGCCAGGAGTGCTGGCTCACTCCTGTAATCCTAGCACTCTAGGCCAACGTGGGTAAGTCGCTTGAGCCAAAGTGAGACACTGTCTCTATAATAGAGAAAAACTTGGGTGGCGCCTGCGATTCAAAGGAGTAGGGCATTGGCCCCATATGCTGGAGGTGGCAGGTTCAAACCCAGCCCTGGCCAAAAACTGAAAAAAAAAAAAAAAAAAAAAGAAAAAAGAAACTAGCTGGGCATTGTGGCAGGCACATGAAACATGAAGAGTCAAGGAGGCTGAGGGAAGAGGATTGCTTGAGACCAGCAGTTTTAAGTTCCTGTGAGCTAGCAGGATAATGTACCAAAATAAAAGCATTAAGCATTAGAATGAGGGGGGTACCCATAGCTAAATGGTTAGGGCACCAGCCCAGGCCTACCAAACATAAAACAAAATTAAAATATGCAAAAATATCCCACAAATCACATCAGTAGCACATCTGTAGTGTTATATGGGCTATTGATTAGATTGGGCGAATGCAAACTTCCTGAGTGTTACCTTGATGTGTCTTTTTTGAGACAAAACCTCTTTCACCGTGGGCGGAGTGCCATGGAATCACATCTCACAGCAACCTCCAGCTCCTGGCCTCAAGCGATTCTCCTACCTCCACTTCCCAAGTAGCTGGGATTACAGGCACCTAATTTTATTTTGGTCGCAGCCATCCTTGTTTGGTGGGCTCGGACTGGATTCCAACCCGCCAGCTCAGATGTGGCTGGTGCCCGGCCACCTTGATGTGTCTTAAGCATTTTTCAAGACTGATCAATCTGTACACTTGAAATATATATATATATTTTAAAGGGCTACCCACAAAAGTTGCTGTGAGCTATCACTCCAGGGAACTCTACCCAGGTCCACAGCTTGAGACTGCCAAAAAAAAAAAAAAAAAAAAAAAGAAAAAAAAGAAAAGCTACTCATTATCCCTCAGGGAATAATTTAAACAATAGGTTCACCAGATGCCCAAAATTTAAAATACCAAGTACTGATGATGGTGTGGAGTATTGGAACTCAAACTATTAGCATGTAAAATACTACCACTTAGAAATAATGTCTGGCAATTTCTCAGGAAACTATACACATTTCTTCAATCCAGCATTTCCATGTTTTTATTTCTCAGTAATTATACATACAGACTTATGTAAGATTCATTAGCAAGTTTATGTGTAACAGCCAAAAAATAGGAAAAGGCCCAGGTTCCCCTTAATAGCTAACTGTACCACACTCATACTAAGCAACAGAGTAATGACATATACATGGGTAAATCTCAATTATTTTGCTACATGAATAACACAGACTCCATATATTGACATCATTTGATTTTCTGTAACAGGCAAAATTATGAAACTAAAGAAAAAATGCACTTTTGAAGGATGAGTAGGAATCATCTGGGAAGGGCCACATGGTTTCTGAGGTGAGGGCTAAATTCTCTAGAGTGACAGAATATGTGCACTTACCACAGTTCATGGAATATGTTCAAACATTTCAGCACTTAAATTTTATCTGAAAAACCCATACTGACCTAATTATCCATATGTAAACTGAAAACACTTTTCAGGTAAATAAATTGATGTGTGCAATTTATAAAATGGGCGATGGGGCAGCACCTGTGGTTCCATGAGTAGGGTGCTGGCCGCATATGCCAACGGTGGTGGGTTTAAACCTGGGCCTGGCCAAACTGCAAAGAATAGCCAGGTGTTGTGGCGGGCACCTGTAGTCTCAGCTACTTGGAAGGCTGAGGCGATACAATCACCTAAACCCAAGCGCTGGAGGTTGCTGTGAGTTGTGACGCTATAGCACTCTAAGGGTGACAAAGTGCGACTGTATCTTTAAAAAAAAAGGGGGGGAATTCTGAGGCAACATACAAAATGACACTACTTAGGGATTCCCCCCCCAATCTTGATGCCCAGCTGCATTCCTTTTCCATGTGACTGAGAATTCTGTTCAATTGACTATATAACCCAAATGCAATGTTCAAGGTGCAAATGAGCACCAATTAGATGAAAACAGGATAGAACAGAGAAACTGAAAGCTGTAAAACATAGAAGCCTATAGTTTAACAGTATTGAAGAACTTTGTCCATGGTGTTTGAGATTCCCTATCACAAGTAAATTGTTATTGCCCTGTTTTTCCAATAGTTAAGCAGGAAATAGAAGTGCTACAGTGGATTCCTGGTGTTTTAGCTTCTAGTTCAAGTGTGATCACCCCAATTTTTAGAGTATTAAATTAAGTCAGCTGAAATACTCCCTACAGCCCCCCATAAAGGAGGCCTTGTCAAGGGAGGTCACCTCAATGACTCTAGAATGCTGATCAAGTGCCAGCAGTGCATTAGAGGTACAATGGGATGGGTGTGTGTGTGTAGAAAAATGCACTTAAAAGCCTAAAGAAATTTCTACCTCCAAGAGTAAAAAGAACCCATTGCCACAAAAAAGGATGAAGTTAAAGTTTTATTAAGTTTAGATATAAAAACATACTAAAAGTGATCTATAATACCTAAATTCTATTTTTCCACTACCAGTTAAACAAGGAAAACGTTTTCTGTATCATTCTGTTTCATTTACAACCAGTTATAATAAAGCCAGAAGAATCAAGAGTGATTCTTTTTCCACAAGCTTGCAAGGTCAGTAAACTATTTGTCCAACAGCAACAGGTACAGGTACCTGATGATTTAAGCCCGCTCCTTACTTTCAATTTGGAACTCATATTTACTATGATTAATCTCTATATTCTACACTATTTAGGGATAGCTAAACAAAATCTCAAAAGCCAAAATGTACTCACAGAAGCATTAATCCAAGTAAATCATAGTATGGAAGGACTGAGATAAGAGAGCCATGTAAGTGCAACAAGTATGTAAACTTGGTCAATATCCTCATGGTCTGAGATGAGAAAAGTCTTATCAAATGAGGATAAAAACTATCAGGCCAAGCACAATGGCTCACACCTGTAATCCTAGCACTTGAAAGGCTGAGGTGGGTGGATTGCCTGAGCTTACAGGTTGGAGACCAGCCTAAGCCAGAGACCACCTCTCTAAAAAACAACCAGGCATTGTGGCAGGCCCCTATAGTCCCAACTACTCGGGAGGCTGAGGCAAGAGAATGGCTTGAGCCCAAGAGTTTGAGGTTTGCTGTGAGCTATGATGCCAGGGCACTCTACCAAGGGCGACAAAATGAGATTCTGTCTCAAAAAAAAAAAAAAAAAAAAAAAAAAAAAAAAAAATAAACATAAAACCCAGTAGAAAATCATAAAAATGATAAAATTAAAAAAAA
>CAUYPK010021738.1:0-15295 GCA_963574355.1 Loris lydekkerianus
TATTCACAGATAATTGTTTGGCTTTGGCAATTTAATCATTTAAGCCCAAGTGTTGGAGTTTGCAATTTTGTGTTAAATATTGCCAATATACCCAGGATAACATGGGGAGACTATTTTTAAAAAAAAAAAAAAAAAAAAAAAAAGAATATATTACTTTTTTCTAAATATTAGGGGAAAAGTCAGCAAGATAAGCCAAAAGAAACTAAGAAGAGATCACAGATAAAGATAAAATCAAAAAAATCATTATACATCTATCCAAAAGTAACTAGGAAAACCAAATAAACTCAAAGCTCATTCTGTGAAAACACCACTGAAAAATAGACAACTCCTCAGCTTGTTTAAGGAAAAATGATAAAAATAGCAAAATTATAAGAATTTCCAAATGCTGGAGGGCATGTAATTACCGATAATAAAAAAATCATGAAAGAATGCTGTAAGTGGCAACAATTTGAAAAAAATAAAGAAAATTATTTGTATTCTAGGCAATAGAAAAGATAAAACACTCATCAATTTGTTTATGTACTCCAAGAATGTATGGGTTTGTGTATTTAGTGTCAGGAACTTTATTAACATAATCTATTTGATCATCAACATAGTAAAGATGAAAAAAATTATGGCAAATGGGAATAGAAGTAACAATCTCAAGTAAAATCATAGAGTACAAGGAATGCTCACTTTCATTGTCTTAGGTTTTTTTGATAAATTCATTAAGATAAGAAAATGCAATAACTGGCTATAAATGTTGGAAAAGAGCTAAAATCTGTCTCATATGGCTGATGATTCAATACCCATCAAGACTCTAGGATAAAATTACTGGAATACATGAAAACCTATAGATTTTTCTCTATTTGGTAATAAGCACTTAGAGACAGAAACAGGAGAAAACTATTTCATTAAGCATAGCAACCTTTATGAAATGCATAGAGATAAACATAACAATAAAATAACTTAAATTTATTATATTTGTAAAATTAGTACATGTTTAATGAAATTTCAATTAAAATCAGAACAGGGCTTATCTCTTTTTAATGGGAAGAATAAAATGCCTAAGAATAGCTAAGGAAGGTACCAAAAGAGTGGAGAGGATTGCTTTTACTCACTAGACACCAGAAGATACAGGTTCATTGTAATCAAATCAATATGACATTGACATATCAATTTAATAACAGGTCAATAAAACAGCATAGTGAATCCAGAAATATATACTAATATATAGGATAATTTTGTATGATGAATGTTTTGATTCAAATCTGTGGCCAAGAAATTCATTATTTGATAAATGGTGCTATCACAATAGGCTATTAATTTGGATGGAAATAAAACTAGACAGATCTTTCTCTTATGCCATACACAAAACATAATTATCAGATGAACTGAAGCCATAAATGTAAAAAGCAGAACAATAAAAACTTTACAAGAAAATATGAGACTACATGTGAATCTTTGAGGTGTGGGAGATATTTTAACCAACCTCACCAACGCTGAAGATATGAAAGAAAAAATATATTTGATTCTAAAAATTTTTTTTAAATGGTAAAAGTTATAAACAAACTCAATAGACAATAGACCTTTGAGGAAATTGCAATATACATGACAAAGAATTAATACTTAAAATATACTTTTTTATTAAATGTAAGAACCCAATAAGAATGGGCAAATGAATAGTCAAATACCCCCAAATAAATCTAATAGCCAACAAGCATTTAAAAAGATGCTCGATCTCATTAGAAATACAAAAAAGGGTGGCCAGGCAGAGTGGCTAATGCCTGTAATCCTAGCACTCTGGGAGGCTGCGGCAGATGGATTGCCTAAGCTCATGAGTTCAAAACCAGCCTGAGCCAGAGTAAGACTCCCATCTCTAAAAATAGCCTGGCACTCATTCTGGTGGGCGCCTGTAGTCCTAGCTACTCAGGAGGCAAAATTAAAGCAAGAGAATCGCTTAAGCCAAGAGCTGTGAGCTGTGACGCCAAGGCACTCTACTGAGGGGGACAAAGTGAGACCCTGTCTCAAAAACAAACAAAAAAAAAAAAAAAAGAAAAAAATATATAAAAAAGAGCACAATTAAAGAAATGGTACAATAACACTCTATACCTATAAAATTGGCAAATTTAAAATCATAATAAGACTTATTACCAATGTGAATGCAGAGAGGACAGTACCATGATAGAAAAGTGTGAAAAGTTCCAGCCTTTTTAGAAATTAAAACTAAAATGGAAATTTCCCCTTTGTTCCAGTAATATCTGTCCTGACAATGTGTTGTACAAGAAATAAAAACACCAGAATTTAGTAATGTAATGATGTAGAACACAGTGGCAAAAAAACATTGGAATAAAATAAACGCATTGACTAAACACATGGTACAACTGACTTGGAGAGAGTTTTACTAGGTGTTAATGAGTGAGAAATGTGCCTATAGTTCTCCAGTTTTTAAAAACAAATAATTATCAATAAAACCTCGTGAATATATATTATCTTACTGGGGTTATGTGGAAGGAGGGTGGGGAGCCAAACAGAAAGAACAAAAAAGACTAATAAAGTGACATTTAATATTTACATATGTTTATATCTGTATAATACACATTTAAAGAAGACAAAACAAAATTTAACATAAATGATTTCAGCATTCAATTCAATAAGCAATGAACAACAAAATGAGCAAAAGGAATTTAATTAATAAAAGTAATAGCAGAAAGTAATGCAATAGAAAGAAAAATAAGGATTAACAAATTGGACCAAAAGATGGTTCTTGATAAGACCAGTAAAATCAGGAAACCTCTTGGAAATATTATTTTTATAGGAGATTCAAAAATAAGTAAGTAAACATGCAACATAAGGGATTAAAAAAGAGATATTACTACAGATAAAAGAGTTTAACACAATCACAGCAGGCTATTATATAAATTGATATTAGTACACTATGAAATCCAGGGATAGAGATTGCTTTGTAGAAAAATATATATAACCAAATTGACTGAAGAAGGGGCAGAAAATTTTGAATAAACAATTGACCACAGATAATATTGAAAAGGTTATTTAATAGTTTACTCTTCCAAAATGTCCCCAAACTCCCAAAAGATGAAAAATTTCTGAACTCATGGCTAATATTATCCTAATCCAAAAGTATCCAAAATTATTAAAAACACACCACATATACACACAAGAGAACTACAGACTAAAATTGCGTGTAATATTGAGTGGGTCTCAATCATCCTGATTCTCTCTGTGGAAACTTGGGTAGGCAGAGGGATGTTTTGTTTACTCTCTTAAGCCCCTCGCTCCTTCATCCTCCCTATACTCTACTCTCTAGATTCCAGAGTGGCAGCATGTGCACAAAGGGAAGCAATGGACAAAACCAAACAAAATATCAACTAATATGTCAGATCTATGAAAAGACTTGGCAACTAGCATTTATGCCAATAGCTCAGATGTCTGTATGCCTTAACAAGACTATTCCTTTGGGTTTAACTAGTGTCACAGCCATCCTAACCTGATGTCTGCACCTTCATTCAACCCGAGTCACATCCCCACAATCTTGGCCCATGATCAGACCCTATAGAACACGCCTTTACCTTGTGTCCATATGCAGCTTGTCGAGCTGGTCACGATGTATATAGTCCCAGGACAGTTCCACTGTACCCAGGTAGTATCTTCTGGTGGCACTGAAGCTGAATTGCCAAAGGCACAGAAAGAAGCAGGTGGAAACCTCTATTTGCATGACTCTTATTGTTAGAAAACATTAAACTGGAGAAATGAAAGATTAATTCTTCTCTAAAATATCTTTAGCTCCCAGGAGAAAAAAAAGGTGTACTTTCTATGATTTAATGAAAATCCCCAAATTTTTTGCAAAGTATTTTAGAGGACTTCACCTGCTGAATGTGACATAAACATGAGCACCACACAGTAACTGACAGGATTGCTTCCTTTTTGGCGGTGGGAAGCATACACAGGAAGAACTGAAGGGAGGCTGAGCTAAAGCTTAACCCATTCACCTCTGAGAGTATTAGGGGCATGATATGTCTGATTTTATCAGAGCCTTTCAGGAAATGGAGGAGAAGGGAGAGGTCAAGGTGAAGAGGAGCTTTAATTTGTGCTCATATTCCTAACCTACTCCAACACTCTTCTTTAGTGGCAGCAGCAAGAGAATTTCTGGTTGTTGTTAAAATTCTGGAATGTATTTTAACAACCAAGAGTAACCAGTATCCTAATAGCCGCTCTTCCTCTACCCTTCCCCCTCACACAGCTGCCATAGAGTGACTTTTTAAGAAGGGTTCTTCTGCTCAGAATCCTTCAATGGTTTCTGACTTCCTCAGAGTAAAATCTTACATCTTTCTTTACAATGGCCTACAGTGTTCCACATGGTCTGCATACCCCTCTCCTGACATCTGTGGTCGCATTTCACTCTGTCTACATTGTAAGTGCTTTACCCCAACTGGCACTAATGATATACTTCTGGGCTTCGCTTTTCTTGATAGAACTCACAACCACCTGGCATATTTTGTTTGTTTATTTTGCAGTGTTGTTACCTGGTGCATTTTAAGGTTTACATTTGGCCCAGGTACAGGACATATCTCTTTACATCAATGTAGCCATGCTGCTGGGTGTGGAGGCTCAGGATGGTAATCCTAACACTCTGGGAGGCCAAGGTGGGTGGACTGCTTGAGCTCAGGAGTTTGAGATCTGCCTAAACAAGAGCGAGATCCTGTCTCTAAAAAACAAATAGCCAGGTGTTGTGGGGTGCAGCTGTAGTCTCAGTTACTCATGAGGCTGAGTTAAGAGAATCACCTGAGCACAAGAGTCTGAGGTTGCTGTGAGCTGTGACGACACAGCACTCAACTCCAGGGCGACTGAGCTAGACTCTGTCTCAAAAACAAATAATGTAGCCATGCTGAGCTCACACAGAGGCCCTACCCACGTTAATATATATAAGGGGAAGTTAGATGTATTTTTGTTCATTCTATGGGTGATGAAACTGAAGCATGCATGTAGAGGTTGGACAAGTTGTCATGTAGCTTGTAAGTGGTAGCAATCAAACCTATGCAAATCTCTCTCCAGAAATCATGTTCTAACAATTATGCTGTTTTCTCTGCCTTGGAAAACAATAAAACCCAGCTCTGCCCCCTGGCAGTCACAGTCCAAAGGGGGGGGAGACAGCAAGGTAGATAGGTACAGTACAGGGTGATAAATTTTCTTCCAGGTGCTTCATACACAAACTATCTTATGAAGATATTGCAAAGTGGGTACAGATAAAGCAACTGAGGTGAAGTTAATTGGCTTAGCTAGGGCCACGCAACTAGCCATTTGTCCTAAACAGACATTGTCCTAGCCACTGGTTGCACAATAGTGACAAATACAAAGAACTGGAAGAGGAACAACAAGCAATAATTATGATACATGAGTAAGTTATACAGGATGCTAGAAGGTAACAGTGCTGTGCGGAAAGAAGGAAAAAGTGAGGGGGAGTAAGCGTGTATCAGATTGCAACCTTGAAAGAGTATGCTAATGAAACGTCTCCCTGAGGTTACATTTCAGTAAAGGACTTTGGCTTTTACACTCAGCGCAACAGGGAGCCTCAGAAGGGTGCTGAGTAGAGGATGTGCGTTATTGGAATTACGTTTTCGACTGATCTTTGTGACTATGGTAAACAAACCTTGGGAAGACATGCGAGGGTAGAAGCAGGATGACCTGTTAACCGGGGCAAGAAATGATAGTGGCTTGGGCTGTGTGGTAGCATCGCAGGGGCTGGATTCATTGTGAAGGTAGCATATATGGGAACTGCAGATTAATTTTGGATATGTGGACTTTGAGAGGGGTAAGTCTGGAATAACACCAAGGCCTTGGGGCAGTGAAGCTGCCATTAACTGGGATGGGAGTGGGTGGGGTGGGACGATGTACCTGTCAGTCTTCCCAGTGCCCACGCACACAAAGGGTTACCTAGGGGAGTAGGTACCGCAGGCACAGGAGTTCGTTTCCTTCCGAGAGCTTATTTGTGAAGATTGCAATGTTTTTAAAAATATGTCTTCCTCTACTAAAACACATCACAGGATCTGATAAATATGTGCTCAATGTTTACATTAAGGAACGTGAGGGCTCGCGCTTCCTTATTTTCAATGAAGTCAAGGGTAAAATGTTCTTAACGAAGGGGAAACGGAGCCGCGCCCCGTCAGGGAACGCACGTCCAGCGGGCCATGCCGGAGGGCGGGGCAAGGCAACCCTACCCCCGGGAGGATTTCTGCGCATGCGTGTCTACTCTCGTCCGCTGGGCGGGGATACAGGATCTGTGACGCTAACCGCCAAGCTTTGTGACGCAGTTGCCTACCAGGACAGGAAGCTGCTACCGCGAGCCCGGCCCACCCTCTTCCGCTACCCCCGTGGGAATGGAAACATCTGCCCCACGTGCCGGAAGCCTGCTGGCGGCGACAACAGCGCGCCACTCCACGTCCTACTACGTAGATCCTTTGCGAGTATCCTCGCGAGAAGAACTCACCGAAATGGCCGTGTCTGGTCAAGGTAAGGGCGGGCGCGCAGGCGGCTGGCGCAGCTAGGAGTCGCCTTCCTGCGGCTCCGGAAGGGGAAGGGCTCCGCGCCTGCCAGTCCTAGCTGAGTTCCCCTGGGAGTCCGAGCAGTACTTGGGCTATAAGAGAAACCAGGTCTCGCCTCAGGCCCAGCCGCTCCCAAGGTCACGCGCCAGGCTGGGCCGCTTCGGGGTGTCCACTCCATGGTGTCTCTCCCAGCCTTTTCGCGACTCTAATTGCTAAAACGGGAGACATTGCGTCCCCTGTTCTCGGGAGTGATTTGGCTCCTTGACCCTTTAGCTTCTTTGTCCCTTTGGACTTCAGTGGGGATAGTGCTGTCTTTTCTTTATTCGGCATACTCAGAGGAAGATTCCTTATAATTCTCAGTGAAGTACATATTTAAATTATGCTTCTTACACTATTTTGATTGCTTAAGCTGTGTTTGAGTACTGGCTCACAGGATCCCACTGCTAAACAGAGCCATCGTTGAAAATTAAATTATGTACACTTAAATCATATTTAAAACAGAGGTTGGAAAATACTCAAAACTCTTAACTTTTTAAATATTTGCTGTTATTTTATTGTTACCGATACTAACTCTTGAGGTTATTCCTATCATATCTCTGAAGGAGATACCATGGTATGGTGGTTTCCGTGATGTCACATTCGCTCATAATAATATTCCTGGTGAAAGGATATGCAATGAAAGACTGTACATATTACAGATCAGTATTTTCCTAAATCCACTTTAAACTTTGAGACAGTCTCATTTTGTCGCCCTCAGTAGAATGTCATGGCCGTTACAGTTCACAGCAACCTCCAACTCCTGGGCTTAGGCAATTCTCCTGCTTCAGCCTCCCGAGTAGCTGGGACTACAGGGGCCCGCCACAAGGCCATTCCATTTTTTTGTTGTAGTTTGGCTGGGGCCGGGTTTGAACCCGCCACCCTCGGTATATGGGGCTGGCGCCCTACCCTGGGTGACAAGCACCGCCCCTCCACTTTACACTTTTACCAGCAAACCACTGAATTTAGAGGACTCTAGAGTCTAAGGAGCTTGGCATGTGATGTATTTTCCAGCAGAGCAGACTGCTCTCATTCATTTAAAATGTATTTAGTTTGCTCAGTTACTTGTGCGTAGGTCATTGCAAGAAACTTGGAGGTTAACATGAATTTCAATCCTTATTATACTGATAATTGCATAATACTGCGATGATTGATTTACTAGGCCCATAACAGTGGCTACTGACCTACTTTTGTCCATCAATAGTGTTTAGCACTGTTTGATGAACCACTGAAGTTTGGTGAACCAAATGTCTCTGATTTAATCTCCCTTTGCACTGGAGCTCCTTACTGGTTTGGTCAGACTACATTAAAGAAAACTGAGAACTCATTCTTGTATTCACTGATAATCTTTAACCTTGAGCAGAGTTTTTTCTTTTTTTAACATAGTAAAAGTAAAGTTTTGTTGTTACATTAGCAAAAAAATAAACTATTTGTGAGGCCATAGAGGACCCAGTTCCTCAAATATCCACATTTCAGTTCTACTATGTTGCACACCAGCCCCTGGCCAGGATCATGGGGCACCTGCTCAAGTGGAATTGACTGAATGGGAAAAATTAATACAGGAGACACAAAGAAAATGTTTAAAGGTGGGTCCAGGGGTCTCCCATTAACTGTGGTGAGAATACAATGGGGGGCTCCAGTACTTTGACAACTCAGCTTTTATTGAGCTCTCATAATGCTAATTTCAGGTGAGAGTGTCTGTATGAGCTAATGGAGAGCTGAGCAAAGGTCAGTGTGTGGGCTATTTTTGTTTTGCATTAGTAGTCGTACCAATTTGCCTCTTCCTTAATTGATAGTTAACTATACTTAGCCCGTGCATTCCTGAGAAACAAGGAACATGACCTTAAGGCAAACAGAATGTGCCCACATCTGCTTGGTTGGCCGGGGTCGTAAGGGGCTGGTAGACCCTTTGTGTTTCCCTGTGCAGCAAACAGGCTGATGCCAATGCCCACATCGGAAGCTGGGAGAGAAGTCCTTATCTCTGCCCCAGAGGTCCTACCTCTGTTTGTGTGGATTTTGGTTGTGCACACGGTTCCCAGTGACTTCTACAATATCCACCTCCTAGGATTTCTGTGTTCCAGCCCCCTTCAGTGATGGAGCCTAATCCTTTTATGGGAAAGCTGCTCCCCCCTGCTTGATCTTGCTGCACGTGCCTTGCCTTGCTGCACGTGCACACGGCTTATAATGTGCCTGGGTCATTTAACCTTTTTTTTTTTTGAGACAGAACCTCAAGCTGTTGCCCTGGGTAGAGTTCTGTGGCATCACAGCTCACAGCAACCTCCAACTCCTGGGCTTAAGCGATTCTCTTGCCTCAGCCTCCCAAGGAGCTGGGACTACAGGACCCCACCACAGCTCCCGGCTTTTTTTAGAGATGGGATCTTGCTCTTCCTCTTGCTCAAGCTGGTCTCAAGCTCATGAATTCAGGCAGTCCACCTTCTTGGCCTTCCAAAGTGCTAGGATTACAGGCATGAGCCACTGTGCTCTGCCCAAGCTCTTTTTTCAGTGTGACTTTTAAGTTCTTCCCACCAAGAACTGGGTTTTTTTGTTTGTTTGTTTTGTTTTGTTTTTAGACAGAGTCTTACTTAGTTACCCTCAGAATGCCATGACACCACAGCTCACAAAAACCTCAAACTCCTGGGCCCAAGTGATTCTCTTGACTCAGAGAAGGCAGAGTAGTTGGGACTACCGGCGCCTGCCACAACGCCTGGTTATTTTTTTTTTTCTGAAGTTGTCCTTGTTTGGCAGGTCTGGGCTGGGTTCGAACCTGCCAGCCCCAGTGTATGTGGCCAGCGCCCTGACCGCTATGCTACAAGCTCTGAGCCAAGAGCTGGGGTCTTTATTCCCTCTTCACAAAACTGGGTGTGACCTGTGACTGCTCTAGAATGCAGTAGAAGTAATACTACATTTTCTGTCTCCCATTCTTGGTACAGTCACCTCTGGAACTTAGTTACCATGCTGTAAGGAAGCCTAGTCTAACCCACATGAAGAGATAGCTCTTATGTCTTCAGATGATTCCAGATCCCACAGATGATTCCAGACCCCATCCTTAAATCTTTCAGTTAAAGCCTCAGACATCATGGAACAGAGATAAGCCTTAATGATGTGATCAAATTCCTGATCACTAAATCTGATAGCATAATATTAAATAAATGATTGGTTTGCTCCATGAAGTTTCGGAGTAATTTGTTCTATAGCCATAGTAACTGGAACACTACTCTAGATTCTTTCCACTTTCACATAAATTTTAGAACCAGTTTGTTGATTTCATAAAAAATTTAATTGTTGATTGGGATTGTATTGAATATATCATTTTGGAGAGAATTAACACTTAAAATATTGAGTCTTGAAAAACAAACAATGTATGTCTCCATTAATTTAGGTCATCTTTTTTTTTTTTTTTTTTTTTTTTTTAGGTCATCTTCACTTTGTTTCTCTTGATAGTGTTTCGTAGTTTACAGTGTTAAGGACTTTGAATCATTTATTCCAGTGTAACTTTTTGCAATTAAAATTGTTTTTCCATTCATCATTTTTAATACATAGAAATTTAGCTTTTATATTGGTATTGTATCCTGTGACCTTGCTAATTCAGTTATTTAGTAGCTTTTGGTAGATATCTTTGGGTTTTCTATACACATAGTCATGTTATCTGCCAATAAAAATAGTTTCATTACTGTACCCACTTCTAATCTCTGCCTTTTATTTCTTTGTTGCATGGGCTAGGACCTCCAGTACAGTGTTGAATAAGATATTATAGGAAAGCATGCCATATTTCACTGTTAAGTATATTAGCTGTACATTTTTCATAGGTGTCCTATATCACACTGACAAAGTTCCTGTCTATTCCTGTTTTCATATTTTATTCTGATTTTTTTTCTTGAGCATAAATGATTTAGAAGTGTATTGCTTAATTTCTATGTATTTTAAACCTCATAAGATAGTATTATTTTGTGCAGTAAAGGTTTATCTATCTACCTGTTTACCTATTCCAATGCCCATGAACTCTTTTTGCATTTCCAAACTTCCACCTGACATTTTTTTCTGTGCTTGAATAACATTAGTGTTCCTCTTTGTATGTTACTTCTATTTCATTCATTCTAATCTGGAACTTTAGTTATATACATGTTTAACTCTTTAACCCTTTCTTGAACTTTTTTTTTTTTTTTTTTTGAGACAGAGTCTCACTATGTTTGTCACCCTCGGTAGAGTACTGTGTGGCATCACAGCTCACAGCAACCTCAAATTCTTGGGCTTAAGCAATTCTCTTGCTTCTCAAGTAGCTGGGACTACAGGCACCCGCCACAACACCCAGCTGTTTTTTTGTTGCAGTTGTCGTTGTTTTAGCTGGCCTGGGCCGGATTCGAACCCTCCAGCCTTGGTGTTTGTGGCCGGCATCCTACCCACTAAGCTACAGGTGCCGCCCTTTCTTGAACATTCTTATTTGCTTGTTTCAGCATCTTGATCATCTCTGGTTCTGTTTCTGTTTTCTTTTTTTTTTTATATGACTTTGCCTTTGTAGGAGTAGGAGTAAGAGTAACTTTATTGTTTGTTCAGCATTTTGTGAAAACAAATCATAAGAGACTCCATGCCAGATGAAGTTGGTCCTTGTTACAGTAAACAGTTTTGAATGGCAAATTTTCGACATTTGTTTAGCTTAATGTGAGCTTATTTTCTCATGGAGAAAAGGATTAGACATTTTGTTAATTCTTCCTCCTTTGGGCAAATCACTTAACCTCTGAGTCTTCATTTCTTAATTATAAAATTGGCTTACTAAGTAGTACCTATCTTCTGTGGATTTAATTAGATGTACATATTTATTAACATATTGTCTGGTAAATAGTGAGAGCCCGATTAAAGATTACCTCTTACAGCTCGGCGCCTGTAGCTAAAGCGGCTAAAGTGCCAGCCACATACACCTGAGCTGGCGGGTTCGAATCCAGCCTGGGCCTGCCAAACAACGACAGCTGCAATCAAAAAATAGCTGGGCATTGTGGCGGACACCTGTAGTCCCAGCTACTTGGGAGGCAGAGGCAAGAGAATCGCTTGAGGCCAGGAATTGGGGGTTGCTGTGAGCTGTGATTCTATGGAACTCTACCCAAGGGGACAGCTTGGGGCTCTGTCTCAAAAAAAATAAAAATAAAAAAAGATCACCTCTTATCTTCATTATCATTGGAGATCCACTTAGTACTGAGAATTGGTTTGTGGGCCACTGGATAGTATTGAGTTACCCCTAAAGAGAAAAAGCAAAGATGAAAACGTTTCACTTGGGATACATCATTAAGCATGACTGGCAGTTTTTCATAGATTTTTTTTGTTATTAAATTTGCGAGGAAGAACTAGAGGGCTAATTCTCCCTTTTCAAGGATTTTTTTTTCCCTGGAACATAGACATTAGTATTTGTTGATTTTAGTTTGAATTTCCAAAATTGCAACTCAATTTCAGAGTTAATTTACTACTGAATACTTAACAATAATGATATTTGGAAGTTTTATATCACATATATCTATTTCTTTAAAAATCTTCTACTCTAGTTAGGAATGGTAGTGATTTTTTTTTTAATAGAAGTATTTTCTCATTTATTATCTTAATTTTTGTAGGAAACTTTGAGGGAAATTTTGAGTCGCTGGACCTTGCAGAATTTGCTAAAAAGCAGCCATGGTGGCGCAAGCTGTTTGGGCAGGAATCTGGGCCTGCAGCTGAAAAGTATAGTGTGGCAACCCAGCTGTTAATTGGAGGTGTTACTGGATGGTAAGTGATATGAAAGATGTCCATTGTCTTTTGTGCCTCATTTAGTATTGCAGTTAGAGGTACCATCTTCTTTAACCAATGAAAATATATTGACTTTTGGTGAAATTGGTCACTTAATGTGTAGCAATGTCATGTTAAAGTATATTCAATGGTTACACATAGTATTTATTGCATGCCCAGAATTGCTTTAAGTATTTACATAGATAGCTCGTTTTCTTCTCACGTCTCTGGAATTGGTACTGTTATTTATCTATATCTATACTCATTTTATAGAAACTGAGGCTCAGAAAAGTTAACTTGCCCAAGGCTAAATAACTAGTAAATGGTGGAATGAGTAGCTAGTGACTCAATTACCTATGTCAGATGATAACTTAATGTGACATAGCTTATGGTTTAATTTGTAATAAATTCAAATAATATTAATATCAAATTTGGTAAGTGAGTATCAAATCCATAAATCTTATAAATTCTTCACATTTGAAAATTTTTATTATACATTATAACACAAATATAGAACAGTATGTAACAAATGTATATTAAAATAAATAGTTATAAAGTGAACCTATGTAATAACCACTCAGGTTAAAAAAAATATGGCAAGCACCCCAGAAACACTAGAGATTGTTAAGTACTTTGTTAATCAGTTAGTATTGATTTTCCTTATAGTTGTAATACCAGTTCTATCACTAAATAATATATTGTACTTTACCTGGTTTCAAACTTTAAGTAAATGCAATCATGATATATTCTTTTGAGTCCTGCTTTAACTTGATGTTTTATATATTTAACCATGTTGTATGTAGTTGTAGTTTATTCATTTTTATTTGTATTCAGAATTCCATTGTATGACTATACCACAGTATATCCAGTTGATGACCGACATTTAAGTTGTTTGTATTTTTGGCTAATACAAACAGTGCTGCTATAAATACTCTTAAATTTACCAGTGTATATGTTCACACATTTATGTAGGATCTGTATCTAGGAAATTGTTAGGATATAGAGTATAAGCATATTCAGCTTCATTATACAATGTCAAAACAGGCTTGGTGCCCATAGCTCAGTGGTTACGGTGCCAGCCACATACACTGGGGCTGGTGGGTTCGAAGCTGCCTGGGCCTGCTAAACAACAACTACAACAAAAAAATAGCTGGGCATTGTGGCGGGTGACTGTACTCCCAGCAGGTTGGGAGGCTGAGGCAAGAGAATCGCTTAAGCCCAAGAGTTGGAAGTTGCTGTGAGCTGTGACACCACAGTACACTACCCAGGGTGACATAGACTGTCTCAAAAAAATAAAAATAAAATATAAATAAATAAATAAATAATGTCAAACCACTTTCCAAAAGTAATTGTAATAGTTTGCACTCAAAGCAACAAGGACTGAGTATTCCTCTTGTTCTGCATTCTTGCCAGAAGTTGATAGTGCCAGAGTCTTAAATTTTTGCCAGTCTGGTAATACAATAGTGGTATTTTATTGTTTTTTATTCACATTTCCCTCAGAAGGGGTGAAACTGAGCAACTTTTACATTTTTGTTGACCATTTGGATCTCCTCTCTGACTAACTTCCATTCTAATCTTTTTCTTTTTTTTATTATTTATTTATTTTTATTAAATCATAGCTGTGTACATTGATATTATGGCGATATCATACACTAGCTTCATAGACCATTTGACACATTTTCATCACACTGGTTAACATAGCTTTCCTGGTGTTTTTTTTTTTTTTAGTTATTGTGCTAAGACATTTAGTTATTGTGCTAAGAAAAACCCTAACTTGGCACAAATTTTGTGCCGCAAAAACTCGGCTTATACTTGAGTATATACTGTACATTTTACATTTACTAAGTTTCATGTATACCCTCGTAAGATGCACCGCAGGTGTAATCCCACCTATCCCCCTCCCTCTACCCACCTTCCCCCTCCATCCCTTCCTTTCCCCCTTCCCCCTATTCTTAGGTTGTAACTGGGTTATAGCTTTCAAGTGAAAGCCCTAAATTAGTTTCATAGTAGGGCTGAGTACATTGCGTACTTTTTCTTCCATTCTTGAGATACTTTACTAAGAAGAATATGTTCCAGCTCCATCCATGTAAACACAAACGAGGTAAAGTCTCCATCTTTCTTTAAGGCTACATAATATTCCATGGTGTACATATACCACAATTTATTAATCCATTCGTGGATCTATGGGCACTTGGTCTTTTTCCATGACTTAGCAATTATGAATAGGGCTGCAATAAACATTCTGGTACAAATATCTTTGTTATGATGTGATTTTTGGTCTTCTGGGTATATGCCCAGTAGAGTGATTACAGGATTAAATGGCAGATCTATTTGTAGATCTCTTAAGTGTTCTCCATATATCTTTCCAAAAGGAATGTAATAATTTGCATTCCCACCAGCAGTGCAAAAGTGTTCCCTTTTCTCCACATCCATGCCAACATCTCTGGTCTAGGGATTTTGTGATACAGGCTAGTCTCACTGGAGTTAGATGATATTTCAAAGTACTTTTCATTTGCATTTCTCTGATGATTAAAGATTATGAGCATTTTTTCATATGTCTGAAGGCTGCGCGCCTGTCTTCTTCGGAGAAGTTTCTCTTTATATCCCTTGTCCAGCCTGCGATAGGATCCCTTGTTCTTTTCTTGCTAATGAGTTTGAGTTCTCTGTGGATTCTGGTTATTAAACCTTTGTCAGAGATATAACCTGCAAATATCTACTCCCATTCTGAGGGCTGTTTGCTTGCTTTACTTACTGTGTTCTTGGCTGTGCAGAAACTTTTTAGTTTGATCAAGTCCCAGTAGTATATTTTTGAAGCTGCTTCAATTGCCCGGGGGGTCCTCCTCATAAAATACTTGCCCAGACCGATTTCTTCAAGGGTTTTCCCTGCACTCTCCTCTAGTATTTTTATAGTTTCATGTCTTAAGTTTAAATCTTTAATCCAGTGAGAGTCTATCTTAGTTAATGGTGAAAGGTGT
>CAUYPK010021739.1:0-14389 GCA_963574355.1 Loris lydekkerianus
CACAGCCAAGAACATAGTGAGTAAAGCAAGCAGACAGCCCTCAGAATGGGAGAAAATATTTGCAGGTTATACCTCCGATAAAGGTCTAATAACCAGAATACACAGAGAACTCAAATTTCTTAGCAAGAAAAGAACATGTGACCCCATTTCAGGGTGGGCAAGGGACTTAAAGAGAAACTTCTTTAAAGAAGACAGACGCAAAATCTACAAACACATGAAAAAAAAGCTCATCATCCTTAATCATCAGAGAAATGCAAATCAAAACTACTTTGAGATATCACCTAACCCCAGTAAGAGTAGCCCACATAACAAAATCCCAAAACCAGAGATGCTGGTGTGGATGTAGAGAAAAGGGCACACTTCTACTCTGCTGGTGGGAATGCACACTAATACGTTCCTTCTGGAAAGATGTTTGGAGAATACTTAGAGACCTAAAAATAGACCTGCCATTCGATACTATAATTCCTTTACTATATTTATACTCAGAAGACCAAAAATCACAATATAACAAGGACATCTGTACCAGAATGTTTATTGCAGCCCAATTCATAATTGCTAAGTCATGGAAGAAGCCCAAGTGCCCATGGACCCATGAATGGACTAGCAAATTGTGGTACATGTATACCATGGAATATTATGCAGCCTTAAAGAAAAATGGAGCCTTTACCTCTTTCATGTTTACATGGATGGAGCTGGAACATATTCTTCTTAGCAATGTATCTCAGGAATGGAAGAAAAGGTATCCAATGTACTCAGCTCTACCATGAAGCCACTTTCACATGAAGGTTATAACCCAACTATAGCACAAGACTATGAGGAAAGGGCCAAGGAAGGGGAAGGGAGGGGGGAGGATAGAATAGAAGGAGGGTAATGGGTTGGGCCACATCTATGGTGCATCTTAGAATGGTACAGGTGAAACTTACTAAAAGCACAATACAAATGTCTACATACAATAACTAAGAAAATGCCATGAAGGCTACATTGAACAGTTTGATGAGAATATTTCAGGTTGTATATGTACAGCACATTGTACCCCTTGATTGCACTAATGTACAGAGCTATGATTTAACAATAAAAAAAAAGAAAAGAAAAGATGACATGATAATAGGGATTTACTTTAAAATAAGCAGTATAAAAAAAGAAAGGACGAAGAAGAAATGAAGAAAGCAAGCAAGAGAGAAAGAGAAGAAAGAAGGTAGTAAAGAAGAGAGGGAGGAAGGAAAAGGGAACTAGAAGGAGAAAGAGGGAGGCAGGTAGTCAAAAATATTAACTATTAAATCTAGGGATAGATTCTCAGGGGAGATGATCATACTGCCCTATCTACTTTCACATATATTTAACATTTTCATTTTCTAAATACATGCATTAGATTAGATTACTCCCTTTTCTGTTTTGCAACTCTGACATATGATTACTATGTGAGTGTGATTGTTGTGGGGAAGTGGGAACAGAGGGTGTTCAGACCACTATAAAGAACAAAGAAAGTCATCCTCATCCTCAGTCACATTGCCCCATGTTAACCACCATTGCCATTTAGATGTATTCTCTTCCAGGCTTCTTTCACATTTATGTCAACAACGGTTGTTATTTTATGCTATTAGTGTCAAATGGATCCAAATGGCACATCCTTGCTGTTTTGAATGACACTTATGTTATTACTAGAACAGCAGAACATGTTCTCTAATAAACATTGACCATTCTTATGTATTCTTTTGTAAATTACATGTTTTGAAGGTCTGTCATCTATATTTCAAACTTGTCTTTCCATCATTGCTGCATCGTTACATAAAAATGTACACAGACAATGTGTTGTGAGCATTAACAGGAAAAAGTAAAGGAACTCCTGAGGCTTGGCAGTTCCAAGGATTTCAGTGTCCTGGGTCCCTCCCTGAAAACCCAACCCCCCTGATTCTCAGGGTACCACACTGTGCAACCCAGGGGGCATCCCTTACCTAAACACATGTTGTACTCTGTGTTGAAAGAAGGACCAGAGGACAGGTGGACAGTCCCAGTTTTTCTTGGCTGTGCCGACCTCTCTATGAGAGAAAATGTAAAACAAGTCAGGCAAGTGGATTACAAACATGGATTATACTTTGATAGAAAACTATAAAGAACATGTAACAAACTATTGGAAAGATTTATTTATTAAAAGATTTCTCTCCCCCTATTCAAAAAGCATTTAGTTTCAGAAGGTAGTAAGATCCCCAAGAAACTGTAACCATTTATCACTCAGCTTCAACAAAGGCTGAGAGGACCCTTTACTGCTCTTAGTTTTATTGTTAAAGAGTCTCCTTTCTGTTCTTTTATTCCTTCTCTTTGTTTTCTGTTCCTCTCTGCCTTTGTCTCTAGGATTCCATTCCTACAATCACCCAATATAAAACAGCTTCCCCCCACCCATTCTGTTTTCTTGGATATTTCTGAGTTAGATTGATGTCAAGATTCTAGGAGAGCAGAACACAGCCAGGGATCTGTGAGGAACTGATGTGAGGTTCGCAGGTAGAAGATAAACAATACGGAGGGCTCGGTAGAGTGAGAGAAATAGGAGGCCCGTAGCCCCATGCTTAAAAAAAATTGGCACAAACAGTTGGGAGAAGCAAGGAGATTCAGAGAAAGCCAGAAAGAGTTATCTTATTGAGCATCTATTCCATGTCATCCCTTGCTGACGTGATTCCATTTCATCTACCTACTCTAGGAGTTAGGCATGCTACCTGTATTTACAGAAGAGGAAATAGAAACTCAGAAAGGTCAAGTTGTTAAATATCAGCTAGTATATGTTGTTAGCAAGAGTCAACACTAACCCCGTTTAGTCTTGAAGGCCATAAGCTTTCTAAACTCACACTACCCAAAGAACAGAATGAGAAAATGGGTCATGGAAAAATCACAGATTCATGGAAACCCCTGCTGTGGTGAAGTTCCCCACAGCCTGGTTGGTGCCTGCTCATCTTCATGCTTCATGTCAACCCTCACTTCCCACAACTCTTGTAAGCATCTCTCTCTTCTGTTTTAATAGGGTGAGGACCTGGACAAAGGAGAAATAAGGTGAATATCAAAGAAGGGAAGCAAGTAATGGGTTGTGTGAGACCCCTTTATCTTCTCAAGGTTCTAGCAAAGCCCACCACACAAACAAATGTCCTGTGGGAAGGAAGTTGTGAGGATTGGAGGGCCTGTGTTTCAGGTCTTGAGTGATATGGTGCAGACCCAGCATGTGGGAAGAGACTGTGTAGCCAAAAGTGACAAAGGAGAATGTAAATATCATGGCTACAATCCCTTACTCTCTTCTCCCTCCTCCCTCTCAGAAAGTTCTGGAAAGAATGGGGGGACTCAAGGCTATCACTACTTATAGGTCAAGATTGCAACTAACCTCATTTTAATCTCAATGGGCAGGGTAACTCAGCTGACATGTGGCCTAGTAATTCTGTCTTTAGATCTAATTCCCTTGGGCTTCACAGTTATTGAAGACAGAAACTTGGGGATAATTTGTCTCTCATTTCTCATGCTTTACTTTACAACAGACTAAATGTTTTTGTTGCAGTTTCTGGAAGGAAGAAAGAAAAAGAGGAAGGAAGAAGAGATTTTATGATTCTTTAAATAACTAAAGAGTTTTGACTCCAAAGAGCATTTTCAAGCTCTAAGATACTAATTTATAGAGGATAAAAATAAGTGCGAGAAAAGCATTCCATAAGTTGCTGATGACAAATCTTGATTTTTAAATATACCAGAGGGGAAAAAAAATGCCAGAGGTTTGTTTTAGTTAGGCAAATTAGCAAAAACATAAATTATATATAAATATTAATTGGTCTAGAGTTAACAGAAATTAGGTTATGGCAAAACTAAAAATGTTGATATTAACAATGATTCCAAAATAAAGCTGATAGACTTTACATAATATTCATGCAGACATTTATAGCCTTTTCCATAGGTAGATCACTCTTGTGATATTAGGGTTTATAAAATAATATTTTTCATGCAAATTGCTTTATAGTATGGTATATGCAATATAAACAGGCAGTGGAGAGGTCAATATAGCACATAGGCTTGCTTATCTGCAGAGAAGCTAAGAACATCATCTCTTATTAGTGAATATGACCCTAATGGGATGCCATATACTCAGGAGCATTGGAAAGCACTTTTATGTTTGAAAGCAGCCCCACACAACTTACTCAACATGAGGGACTGTGCTTTAAACTCATAGAGTTCAAGAAAGAGGACACAGCTTCCTTGTGTTGAATCAATGGAAACAGTTAATGCCAGAAGAAATCCAAAACTCCATCTCCACTCGAAATTTTTAACAGCATTACTTTCTATAGAGATAATGATGCTAAAGAACTGGTGGTCAAGGGCAACCACATTCCTGTGAAGATAACAAAATCACCTTCTCCAGAGAAGTCTCTTTAAAATCACTTTTAGAAACACATTTAAAGCCAATTTGATTAACACCCTCATTGCCAGTGAACAAAATGTACCTAAGGAAAAACTGAATGGAATTGAATTTTTGGACCATCTGACTTAATGTGGGCTGCATGACCATGCATTTCTTTAAAATCCCCACATTCTGGTTTTGATTCAGAAGACTCCTGCATCAGAGCAGCCTGTACCAACCCAGCCCATCCATTTTCCCTCAGCGTCACAATATATTCCATTTGATCATCCCATTGTCCTCCTGGCCCCAAAATCTTTATTTCTCTGGGTCTTTCAAAAAAGTTCTAGCCTCCCAGGTACCTCCTTATTACTTTCCCCAATATTACCACCTTCTAGTAGCCGTAACTATCGGTGACACTCATTAGTCACGGGGCAAGAGGCGCCTTGTAAAATAAGGATCTCAGCTTAAACTTAGATGATAACCACTACTTTAAGACTCTGGTTCAACTCTGGGGCTGTGAGGATGTGGTATGGAAGCAATAACCCAAATGTAGTTGTACCTCTTAGAATATCAGATTTATCCCTGTTTTTTTCTTTCTCCTAGAACAATGTTAGAAGATAAACTTTGCCTGGCAAACTGCCAATCGTCTTGTCTAGGGAGAGGACAAATGAGGGTTTCAGCCACCCATCTCTCATCATTTTTACTTTTTTTGTGAAACCTACTACGCATATATAATCAAATTTGAGCTCTTAAAAATATGGCATACTTGACATAACTATTCTCAAGGCTGAATTGTTTGACCATGAACTCGAGTCTTATAAGATGACTCACTTTAGACCATGAGATCTGGGCTGGAGGAGAATTTGGAGATTTGTTATCCCAAATCCTATTTTAACTAAGAGGAAATTGAGGCCCAGGAAGAGTTTAGAATTTGTCCAATGTCCTAAATGGATAAGGTGATGGAAACTTCTTAGATTCAGGGGTCTTCATTTCACTTATCCACACTCCTGCTACGCCTTTCTGCCTCTTTCCAAGTAGAGTAGGAGTCCTCAAACTATAGCCCGCGGGCCACATGCAGCTGTGTGATTGTATTTGTTCCCATTTTTTTTTTTTTTTTTTACTTCAAAATAAGATATGTACAGTGTGCATAGGAATTTTTTCATAGTTTTTTTTTTTAACTATACTCCAGACCTCCAACTGTCTGAGGGACAGTGAACTGGCCCCCTGTTTAAAAAGTTTGAGGACCCCGATAGAGAATTCCTCGGGCAAATGTATTCGCAGTCTTTTCTAGGACAGGAATATCTCAGTCAACAGTTGACTGTTTTCATTGCTGCACTAGAGGTCTTGAAGAACAGAAAGGAATTTTAAAGGTAGCAAGAGGGGGTGGGGAACATGCTCAAGGCTGACTGCATGGTGGCTGTTCACACCTCTCTGCGATGTCAGGGATTAAACGTGGTAACACACACCATAGGTCAATGAACGATCATTTGCCTGCCTTTCCCCAACACCAGAAACGATTTCAATAATCAGACAGAGAAACCGGCAGGGTACCCAATGCCTGGAACTGAAAAATGATAGTGACCAAAATGAAATTTTCTGTTTAAAAATAAATATGCACTGATACAAATAAGAAAAATTGAAAATTCTAAGTCAGAGGCTTGTTTATTCTGTTAGAGTACCAGTCTTTTATTACAGTATAAGTGGAGAATGGGTAGATGTTTCACCATGGACAAAGATATATGCTGGTAGAGATTTTCCATTGCTTAAATTTCCATTAAAGTTTGCATTTCTGAGCTTAATGCCTGAGGGAGCAGCCTGACTAACACATTATATCATTTGTGAGTTCACTTTGTAAAATGAGTTTAAAAGATGGAAAATGAGATTTAGAAGCTAAGAGAATAAAGAAGCTTGCACAGTAAGAAAGCCTTAACTCTGTGACCCTAGATTATCCTGATTGCATTGACAATTTTTCAATCTTCTAATTTATCCTCTTCTTTACTCTCTACTGACAAGAAAATTATTTCCATAGGAGATATTTAAAGCTCTTTCTTCATTTGTGTAGTAATTAGACTGCAACAACTAAGTGAAGGGAAATATACTTTTTCAAACACAGAGAAGTGAAAATAACAATGACTTGAGGCATCTATTTTGTGCTAGGTAGTTGGCTAGGTGATTTTGAACGTGTTGTTTCTGAGTCTTGCAGTAATCTTACAAATAAGTATTCACAGATGATATGTGTAGTTTTCAACTGGCCCATCCAGTTCATGGGGATGGTAATTCGTGGAGAAAAGACTCAAACCTGCCTCTCGGGGTCCTCCCAGCTACCCCCGTGGTATTCTTTACAGGAGACAATGAGAGTACATTAGATTCAGAAAGTGTAGGTTAGGACTCGGGTCTTCACTTGTAAATGGTTAGCATTTAGACAAGGCATATGGTTGTCCAGGCATTGATTTTTTAACCATAGAATAAGAATGCTAGATCCTACTTTGAAGGTGTTATAAAGATGAAATAAATCCCTTCGATCTGTGAAAGTGATTTTTATATGGCCAGAAGCAATCAAAGGAAAGGTGTTCAGTGGTGACACGCCAGTGCCTGCTGCAGGGAGCCCATCCTCCTTTCAGGACGGCTAGGAGGAGCCTCTGGACAGCAGATGTTAAGGTCAGCCCAACAGCAGCCACCCGAGGAAATGAATTATGGATATTCTTAGGAGCTCTGCAAAGCTCAAGGACTAAATAAAATTCTTCTTAGAAATTTAGTTTTTTGTTTTGTTTTGTTTTTTGAGACAGAGTCTTACTTTTTCACCCTTGATAGAGTGCCGTAGCATCATAGCTCACAGCAACCTCAAACTCTTGGGCTCAAGCAATTCTCTTGCCTCATCCTCCGGAGTAGCTGGGACCACAGGTGCCTGCCACAATGCCCAGCTAATTTTTAGAAACAAGGTCTCACTCTGGCTCAGGCTGGTCTCCAACCTGTGAACTCAGGCAATCCACCTGCCTTGACCTCCCAGAGTGCTAGGATTACAGGCATGAACCACTGTGCCTGGCATAGAAATTTAGTTTTTCTAAGGCAACTAGAATAGCCTTTCAGAGTTTCAGAAGCCCAGAGAATATCTTTGGACTTTGGTTTAGGAAATTAAGACCCTTGAGAACTTAAGGATCCTAATTTCCTAATAACATAACATGATGGGATGAGCCTAGATTTGAGGAAAAAGGAGGTGCAACCCTCATTGTTAAGTCCCTTGAGGACTAAGGGTCTTAATTTGGCAGTGTCTTTAATAGCATATACCCCAATAGATGTTTGAGGAAGTATAGGAAGTATACCTCATAAAGACTCATTTTTGCAGATGAGGAAAGTGAGATTTGGACACAACTAATCAGTAGCAGAGTTGGGACTAGAACTCAGGTATCCACACTCTGAGTTTGTGGTCTTTATCCACCCCATTCCTCCAAGTGCATTCACATCCCTAGCAATGGCATTGACAAGAACTTCATGACAATGTATTAACTACTAAAACACCAAAGTAGGGGGATTGAACTTTTCTACAGCCTTGGGAAAGTGACTTCATATCTATGCCTCAGTGCCCTCATCTATAAAATAGATGTTATAATAATGCCAGTTATATAAGGATAATACAGAAAAGGTTCTGAGCACAGTGTTAGTCATGGTTCAACGTTGCTTAGTTATTGTACAATCAGATCTTCTATATGCCATAAAATTCTTAATTAGGACCACCTGCTCGCCCCCTCCTTGAGACAGCCCCTAATGATCTGGGAGCCTACCAGAAGACAGCCTGGATACAACCTGGCCAGATCCTGTCTGCTTATGCCTACATTTTGAAGCCCTCATAACATGATGGAATGAGCCTAGGTTTGAAGGGGGGAAAGGAGATGCAGCCCTCAATCTGAGCATTTCAGCTGGAGTCCCAGTTTCCTCGTCTACAAATGAGATACAAATTAATACTCCAAACTTTTTAGTACTCAAAATTGTCAGCTTCATTAAAAAGCGTTCAAGCAGAAATGCTGGTGGTTTTCTCCTTGGGTTAATAAGCCACATCCTCTCACTTGAGTGGCTTTTTACTTCCTTTTTATACTCAGAAACTGGAGGATTTAGTGTCAGGAATGAGTTAACATTCTATTAATTACATATGATCTCACGGCCATGAACTTGGGTATTTGCTCACCTCGAACAATGAAAACGCAGCCCCTGCCTTAGAACATGAGATCCTTTCTAAATAAATTACAATAGCCTGCTTGTTCTTTTTACATAGAAGCTTAGATTTGGGATTATGTTGAAGCCATGCCAGCCAGCTCCCTGCTTTGTGTACGGTTCTCAGAATTCACCCTTTAATTTCATGTTCTTTTCAAAAGCTCTAGGCAAACATTACTTATCCAACTAGTTTGATGACATCATTCTAACGTTAGCCTTTTTTTTTTTTTCTTTGTGGCACAGTCACGTCTATTCTCAGCCTAAGACCCACATGAGCTATGAGGACTCGGGGTGGAAGTGCCACATCAGAGCTTTCAGTTTACAACTCGGGGCTCCAGAGTTTCCTCCTGCTGCTTACAGACAGATATTTAGCATTTTTTCTGCTATCGCCTCCTTCACTTGCCATGGCTTCTCAGTTGTCTTAAAGGAGGTATCCAGCTACATCTCTGCTGAGAGCTTCAATGTAGAAGGACCCTAATGCAGGGGCCCTGGGCTGCTTTGGCAGATGTGGGAATGTCTACCTAAGAGTGCAGCTTCTTTAGGCTCCACCTGATGGTGAAGCCGGTCTCAGCCTCACTGTCCCTTGAGCATTCTTCACCAAGCTCACACTTACTGCTCAACCATGGGCCTTAGTCTTTACTGGCTGATGTGGACCCATGAGTTGAGTAGCTTCCCTAGAAGACATTCTAAGTGCCTCATTTCAGACTTCCCTGCCCTCTCTTCCTTCCCTCCCCATTCAATCCCTCACATCACATTCCTAGAAATTCCAGCAGCTTCTTTCCAGTAATCCTCATGAGAGAAGCTGGCCCAAGCTGAGAGGGAAATGAGATAGCAGAGAGGTGTCCACACTGCCCTCTTCTAAGGGTTTCATAGCCAAAGCATTAACAAAAATTCCAGCTCGAGACTGACCAGCTACTTACACACTCCGTACTCAGGATGTGTTCTCTGCTAAGTCTTGCTACCACCTGATGAAGTGAGAATTGGACAGTTTGGGGGTAAAGTGACTATCTCATTCCAACAGTCAAGTCACTTTTAGGAGAAACAAGTAGCCAGACCCCACAACACAAATCAATGTGCTAATCTTTTGGTGTGTTAAAAATAAACATGTGTTATCCCTCAGGTGAAATACACCTTGCTTATACTTTTCTTTTCCCCATCCTATTTATTTATTTTTTGTTTGGAGACAGAGTCTCATTTTATCACCCCCAGTAGAGTGCCTGGTGTCATAGCTCACAGCAACCTCTTACTTTTGGGTTCAAGCAATTCTCTTGCCTCATTCTCCTAAGTAGCTGGAACTACAGGTGCCCTCCACAATGCCTGGCTATTTTTCTTAGAGATGGGGGGGGGGGGATTTGTCTCGTTGTAGCTTAGGCTGGTCTCAAAATCACGAGCTCAGGCAATCTTCCCACCTTGGCCTCCTAAAGTGCAGAGATTACAGGCATGAGCCACTGCACCTAGCCTATCAATATTTTATTAATGCAAACTTTCCTTAACTCAAAGGGTATTATTCTTGCCCACAGCTTAGTTTCCACTAAGAAAAGTACATTATTATAGAACTTAGCTGCAGTGGGCACTCCAGACACAGCACCACACATCCCCTCCTGGCCAGCCCTGAGCCTGAGACAGTTTAATACATTCCTCTTCCATTGTGTGGCTTTATTTATTCACTTTCAATTGAGTAGATTCCTGAAATTAATTACAAAAATGTAAAATTTAACAGAAAACCTCCAGGCCCTCTAGATTATATGAACATAGATGCTAAAGGTCATACTTGAGTGGGGAAAAGTTTTGTGTGGCCATACGGCTAGGTAACTAAACTGCCTCTTGCAGAGTCAAATGAAATCTCCTATCTAATGCCCTTTTTAAAACAAACCCTTTTAAAAAATACTGACAGCAAAGAAACAGTGGAAAGCAAGGAGCTTACAATGGCAAATTCAGGGGGTCAGATACTTGCTGCTTACTACCTATATGAATTCTGATGGTTATTTAACACCCTGTGTTACTGTCCTCACCTATAAACATGAATATTAGCAGTGCCTTTCAGGCCTGCTTTAAGGATGTGAGAACATGCACACACAAACACATACATGTGTACCACATACACATACATGGGGAGTAGTGTCAATATATACCAGATATTGCTGTTATTGCTAATATTGATTGTGTTCTCAGTGTGTACAGGTGCAGTGCTAAGCACTGTACATGCATAAACTCAGTTATTCCTCATAACTACTCTAGGATGTAAGTAACATCAGAAGGCTCTTTTAAATGATGACAATACTGAGGGTCAGGCTGGCTAGACAGCTTGCCTTAGGTCACATGGTCAATAAGCAACAGAAGTGACGTTGGAGCTCAGGCCTTTTATCAGAGCACCTTACTAGATTCTACTGATTCCCTACCCTGTGGGATGCTAGACAAAGCACTCATTGTCCAGGATGCCAGCTGCAAGTGGTTAGCCACTCTGTCTATATTGTTAGGTCATCAGAATATGGAAATGCAAACACCAAAACATCCCAACTGTTTAGTTATGTCTACCTCCCACTTATTCAACAATTCTCAAAATATTTACTGAGAGCCTGCTGTATGCCCGGCTCTATCCAAGTTCCAAAGGATTCAGAGATGACAGAAGTACTTTCCCTTGAGAGCACTCCAATTTGAGGGAGAAGAATAGAAGTACTAAAAACAATTACACATGGCTACCTGCTACTCAGGGCTATGCCCTTAGCTAAAAAGACTTCCCAGGTGAACCAAACCAAAGCCCAGCCCTGGCCCCAAAGCTCTCAAGTTAGAGTTTCCTGTTTTAGCTGATCTGCCTCAATTCATAATTACTTCACACATAGAAAGTCATTCTTTCCAATTAGCTCTCCCAATGCTAGGATTTCCCTATATTTAGCAAGAGCTACTCCCAAAGACAAATCTTGCCATGAACAACCTTCTACCCATAGGAATCCAAAACTTTCCATAATTTTTCTGCCACTTTTCATTATATCTTTGAGGTGTTACTTTGCTGAACACAACAGTGTTTGTGCTTTCTTTTTTAGGCTTTTTTTGTTTATGAGTAGGTCTTTGCTCAGATTAAATAACAAAATCCTAATTGTTTTATTTTGACATTGACCAAGGACTTAAGGATCCTAGATCTTTACAGATTATAAAAATGTCCCTGGGCAGTTAAAATATTAAAAATAATAGTGTGGTTTTATTTTTTCATCCTGCAAATATTTGTTGAAAATCTAAAAGGAGCCAGGCACCTGGCAGGGTATAAGGAAGACAATCAGGAATATTCAATGATGAAATAAATGAGCTGTCCCTTTAGCCTTACAGTCTGGTGAAGGAGAAAGACAGATGGAAAATTAAGTGCTATCAACAGCAGTCTAGAGCGGGCTGCAGTCACATGAAATGGGAGGGGAAATAGAGGAAGACTGTTCAAGACATGTGGAATAATAGCACGTGCAAAGGCCCGGGGATGAGAATGTGTAAAGGACACTACAGAGACAGAAAGGAAAATAATGTTTTGAGGTGAAACATGAAATGAAACCTGGAATATGGCTAACGGTAAAAGTGGGCATGCAGAGGGAGACTTAACACACTCCAGGTCTCAGTTTTCTTATTTTCAAAACATGGAAGTTCTAACTATAGACAGAAAACAACCAACCAACCAAAAACAACAAGAACAATATCAACAACAAAAAGACCTTTCCAGTTTAAGGTGAGGGACATTTAACTTCTCCTCCAACCACAAACACATACCCTTGAGGTTCCCATCACGACCTATTAGAGGAGCAGCTGTTTTTCATTAATGTAATTGCAGGAATGTTACCTCCTACTTCAGTTTTTCTATGTAAGACTTTCTCTGCAAGTAGATTTTTTTTTTTTTCCCCAGCAAGGTACATAATTCCGTATCCATTTCCATATCAAGAAATGGATTCTATTTCCTTCAGGAAAATGACTCCTTTCCTGAAAAAAAGATCAAGATGTCCCAACAGGAGGAATTAGCCCTGTTTTTTGCCCTAGTAGTTCTGTCACATGTGGCCAGCGAGGGCAAGGAGCAGAATAGTAGAAGTGCCATCCATAAGGTTTCAGAGCAGGCCCACTACTCCAGTGCCATCCTCTGTCCAGTGGGTGATGAATAATATGGACCTAAAAGAAGGGAGCTGGGTCTTCACTGGCCTTCAGCATTAACTCCATAGACTGTCTTCAAGGAATTACAGTGCTATTTTTTCCCTTAACTCTTAGCCATAGGAGATAATAATAACAACACCACTTTTTGAAGCATTTTGTGGATTAGGAAGTACTTTCACTTGCACTGTCTTTCTCACTCCTCACGGAAACCCAGTGAACTCAGATTTCTTAGCCCTTGTGAACAGTAGAAAAACACTGGCTCAGAACAAGCAAGTGACTTAACGCGAGCCCAGTGTTGCCCAATGATCCATTATGAACCAAGGGCTTTTTAGATTCGGTCTGTTCTCAGAGAAAACTGTAAAGGCTGGATCTTGTGGAGGATCTTGCCAAAAAACTTCGGAATAAAAATGAAAATTTAACAGCTCTGATTTCTCTTTTCCATTTGCTCCTCATACATTAAATATAATGTTTAACCAATTATCTTAACTGCCTTTCAACAACAGCAGATTAACCTTTATGCAGAATCTATTTTAATATTTTATCAACCCAGACCTAGCACCAAGATGATTTTATAAATTATTTCATCGACTACATCCTCATTTTCCCTTCCACAAGATGGAAAATAACATATTAATCATCGTTAACATTTATTTGAGTATTTATTATTTACAGTACACTATGCTGAGTCCTTTTACATGGATTATCTTGTTTTGTCCTTAAAACAGCTTTAAGAGGCAGGGACTGACCACGTATTATCCCTATGTCTAGATGAAGAACATGAGCCCTTAAAAGAGTTGAGAGACTTGCTAAAGTTTTCCTAGCTAACAAAGAGGTGGGACCAGAATTCAAATCCATTATTTCAGTGCCAAATAGTCCCTATGTTCTCTCTCTTTTTTTTTTTTTTTGCAGTTTTTGGCCGGGGCTGGGTTTGAACCCACCACCTCCAGCATATGGGGCCAGCACCCTACTCCGTTGAGCCACAGGCGCCACCCAGTCCCTGTGTTCTTAAAGCCAAAGTCCTCTATTGTCAACACTTCCCTTGCAGGTGGCTGAGTTTTATGAAAAAATATTAATAAAAGCTTGTGCCATGCATGCAATCTCAAAGTTATGTGTACAATTACCCAAAGGGGTATGTGAGCATAGAATATCCCACACTTCATACACGTCACCTAGAATGACAATTTCAGTGCACCTCACAGAGATTTAGAGTAGCACTGAAATTACTTCTGAAGACACACACCATTCAGCCCCACCATTGGTAGAGAGACACATAGCACTTCGCCAGTGAGAGAGAAAATGGCAAGTACTTGCAACTCCCCAGCCTGTGATCCACATCTTGGCTAGATCTGTGGGACTCAGAAGTTCAGTCAACGCAGAGAAAGAGAGAGGAGGGGAAAAAAAAATCATAAGTAGCCCATTTAGGGATCCAATGATGTATAAATCTGGCTTCACTAATATGCATAATTAATTACCCAAGCAAACTCATCAAAACTGTACTGAAATCCAGTTTATAGGTGAAACCAAAAACACTAACCCAGAAACTCTTATAAAAGAGAAAAAACAACATCTGGACTTAACAGACATCTACAGAACATTTCATCCCAACAAAACTGAATACACATTCTTTTCAGCAGCCCATGGAACATACTCCAAAATCGACCACATCCTAGGCCACAAATCTAACCTCAGCAAATTTAAAAAAAT
>CAUYPK010021744.1:0-22462 GCA_963574355.1 Loris lydekkerianus
AATCTATGTCTCTTCAGTGGGGAATTCAAGCCATTAACATTTATTGAGATAATTGATAAGTGTGGTAGTATTCTATTCATCTTATTTTGTGAGAGTCCATTGCTTAGTTTTATCTTTTGCATCAGTGTGGAAGTTAGGTTCTGTACTTTAATTTCTGAGTTCTTACTTTGCTGCTGTTCCATTGTGATGGTCAGTGTGTAGAACAGGTTGAAGTATTTCCTGTAGAGCTTATCTTTTTGTGGTGAATTTCCTCAATGTTTTGTATATCCTTAAATGATTTGATTTCTCTATCAATTGTAAAGCCTAGCTTAGCAGGGTATAAAATTCTGGGCTAGAAATTGTTCTGTTTAAGTAGATTAAAGGTAGATGACCACTGTTTTCTTGCTTGGAAAGTTTCATTTGAGAAGTCTGCAGTCACTTTGATGGATTTGCCCCTGTAGGTCAACTGCTGTTTACTTCTGGCAGCTTGCAGAATCTTTTCTTTGGTCTTGACTTTGGACAAGTTCATCACAATATGTCTTGGAGAAGCTTGGTTAGAGTTGAGGTGACTTGGGGTCTGATATCCCTCTTAAAGCAGTGTGTCAGAATCTTTGGTGATATTTGGGAAATTTTCATTTATAATATTCTCTAGTATGGCTTCCATTCCTCTGGGGCATTCTTCTTTCCCTTATAGGATTTGTATAATTCGCATGTTGGAATGCTTCATACAGTCTCATAATTCTTACAGTGAATGTTCTGCTTTCTCTCTCTTCTTTTCTGCCTCTTTAATTATCTGAGTTATCTCAAGAACTTTGTCCTCTACCTCCGAAATTCTTTCTTCTGCATGGTGTAACCTGTTGCTGATACTTTCCATTGCATCTTTAAGTTCCCTAATTGACTGCTTCAGTTCCTTTAGCTCTGCTATTTCCTTTCTATATTCTTCATATCATTTATCTCTTATTTGATTCTGTTTTTGGATTTCCTTTTGGTTATTTTCCACTTTATTAGCCATTTCCTTCATTGTTTAGATCATTTCCTTCATCGTTTTCATCATGTGTATTCTAAATTCCCTTTCTGCCATTCTTAACATTTCTTTATAGGTGGAATCCTCTGCAGTAGCTACTTCATGGTCCCTTGGAGGGGTTGCTCTGGAGTGGTTCTTCATGTTGCCAGGAGTTTTCTGCTGATTGTTCCTCATGAGTGATTTCTTTTATCTGTTTCCTTGCCCTAATTTTCCTTTCACTTTCTCTTGTTCTTTAAGTTCCCTTGCCTGTGGACTAAGGTTTCAATGAGTCTTTTTGATACAGGACCAGAAGGATGAGAAGGTTGAAGAGCAAGAAGGGATAAAAGAAAGAAAAAAGAAAGAAAGAAAAGAAAAGAAAATAGAGAATGGAGAGAGGGGTGGGTAAAAGGGAATATTGACAAAAAGAAGAGAGGCACAGAAATAGGGAGACAGAGCAATATAAATGTACAATAGGTACCTTTAAGACACAATCTTATAAAAAACACAACTTCTGGGTGTGCCTGGTTAGGTGGTTCCCTTGAGGTCAGCAGTTCTTTGCTAACCTGATCAGACCCAGTACTCCACCTCCACTGAGTAGAGAGGAAAGACAAAAGTGCTATAAATCAAACCAAAACAAGCAAATAGAAAACTTTATGGCACAAAATTGGGTGAAAAATCAAATAATAGGGGTAGAAACACTAGAAAAATGAAGTTCTAATTATTGAAAAAGGCAGCAATGGGAAATTGTTTTTAAACTAGAAAAATGGAGAAAGAAAGGAATAAAAAAAAAGAAAGAAAAATATGTACAGAAAAGGTTGAAATTAAAGAACAAAACAATGACAAAAAACAAAAAAACAAAAAAACAAAGAAACTAACAACAACAACAAAACAACCAAAAACAAAGCAGTATATATATCTTGTTGGATATTGTCTGGGCAACAGGTGGTCTTCTGGAGTATGAAATGTTTATCACGATGCTGATATGACTGGAGGCCTCTGCTGATTTCTCAAATCCCACAGGGTGGAGACCCTAAATTTCTCTTCAGCCCTCTTAAAAAGCACTTTAAACTTTTATACGTGGCTAAGCAGAAGCTTTCCCAGGAAAGTGCTTGTTGCTGGGCTCACTGTTGAAGTGGCTACCCACTTAGCTAGTGTGCCAAAACTGGTCTCACTCTGCCCCTGAAGGTTAAGGCTATAAGGTGGCTCAGTCCCTGCCTTTAGGCTGTTCAGTCACTTGGTTACTAGCTCCAGCCTGATCCTTGCTCTGTGACCCTGAGGGTGGAGCTTGCCGGGGCAGTTCTCTCACAATGGCTCCTTGTGGGCCAGAGCTGAACACTATTAGCTCTGTCTGCCTCAGCAGCTTAATCTTGGGCTCTAGACAACACCCAAAGTTCTCCATACTCCTGTTCAAGTGCTACCCAAGGCAGTTCAACTGAGTTCCAAAAGTCCAAAAACACCAAAACAGTCCACAGGTAAGGCCTTTCCAGTTTGCAGTCTCACTGCTGCTGTACTTATAGCTGCCGATGGGATTAGACAGATCGAACACACGCAACCACTTGCCAGTTTTCCACTGTTTTTGTCTTCCTCTTGGGGTCCAGAAGTCTCTTGCTGACTCCCTCTATCCTCAAAGAGATGATTGTAGGCATATCCCACCAGCCAGAGATGCCTGGAGTCTTATCTTCCTGGACTCACTGTGCCCATTTGCAGGGAAGCTGTTACTTAGCTACAATCTTGCTCTCACTCCAGCTTTCCCTTATTTTCAATAGCTAAAAATATATCTCTAATTAAAAACAATAGCAACATGGTGTATATTTTTTGAAATAATTATAAAGTTACAATGATGATTCCACAAAAAGGGAAGGGGAAACTGGTAGGGTAGCCCTCTGAGGTCCTCACATTACACTTAACATTATATAATCTCATTTTAAGGTAGACTACAGATAATTAAAAATGTATAAACTAGCCCTAGGTAAACAACCAGCATAGAGAAATTAAATGGGAATGAGATAAATCTCACTCTGACCTCTCCCTGCTGCGTGTGGAGAGAGTGAAACCCTCATTCAGGGGGAAAGTGTCCAGAAGTTTTAGGAGGTAGCTTTCAGCTAACAGAAAATTATCCAGTAGCCCAGCAGAGAAAATCAAGAAAGGCCCCACACTGAGTATCAAATGGAAGGACATGAATCAATACCAACACAAGACAAACTCTCTTCTTTTTCCACAATAGTAAGGTAAAGACTAAAAGCTGTCACAGCTACAAAGGAGAGTAAAGAAGAGATATTCAGAAATGCTGAGCATCCTGATGTGCTGATTAGGAAAGGGGGAAATAGAACCCTCTTGCTGTGCCACCTTGGAAATGTGACATAATTCAGCAATTTTGCTTTCTTTCAAAGGTACCTTACCAGCTTACGAACAGCAAGAGCTACTTCAATTCTTCCCAGACTTGGTTCAGCACCATCTTTAGATCTGTGTAAGTCGGGGTTGGTTGCAAGAAACAACTTCCTAAAGGCCATAAATAACCACCTATGTCAGGGCTAAATCTGTGACTTCAGGGACAACGGAGTGAATTATTGACTCCAAATTGACCATGCTTAATACATTTGTATATGGGAAGATTCACTCAAAAGCCTCTTAATCCTGAAAATCAATTCTCCCCTTCTTAATAACTGACTCATGTGGAGACAGTGAAGTTTATAGCACTGCATACCCAATACACCAAAAGGGGAAACTCTTTCATCTTCAGAACAGTCACTAAATCAGGAGAACATTTTCAGTTCAAACAGTGTCCATGCTAGCCCCGAAAGGTTTATGTTTATACATAAACCACCAAGATAAATATTTGTGAGGATTCTGTCATACTAAGATAGAAATTTTGTTCCTCTAATACCCTTCTCAAGAGCAACTTTCTTTCCAACACTCCCTGACCCCCTCCCCCCCAGCCCCCTGGCATGTCCACTCTTGGTCTCCCATAATTTATACCATATTATCCTAATTTGAAAACAGTAACAGACAATTTCAGATTGTTTTCCTGGAATTATTTCTGATTTAGAATTTGTTTTCTACCTTGGATCCCTACATAAAGGAGGACAAAACTTGTGTTCTCTTTTTGCTTGTCATTCTATGCTCTAGAATGTCAAATGTGTTGTTAAGAGGAAGTTGAACTAAAGATTCAGGGAGAGCCCATGGCAAAACACTGCAGTGGAGAAAATAGCTTTGGTATAATCCTACAATATTTACCTGGGAGCTTTGCACATGCAGGGAATTTTTATATCATGCTTCACAGTTGAGACTTAGAGACTTTGATTTGAGTTCAAGTCCATTCTCTTCTTTCTTGTAATCTGATGACTTGGGACAGACTGTATATGCTCCAAGACTTCAGCTTCCTATTCTATAAATAGAGATGATGTCTTTCTCAGGGATGATATATTTAAGTAAGTTACTAGGAATTTCCCATCACAGCTCCTTGTATATACTGTACAATTATTGTTCTTCAGACAATGCTAACTTTTTTTCTTTGACTTCTAGACCTTATCTTTGTTTCTTATATTTGTCTAAGTATATTATAAACAATTCAGATAAACCATGTGTAACCCATTATTTTAAAGAAGTATTCAAACTCAGATATTACCAAGTAATTAATACATGTATATCTTAAGGTAGATGATCCAAATATTTATAAATTTTTATTATATTATATTAAAACCACATGTTAAGTTTTGCCTCTGTATTTTACAAATAGAGAACCTTAGAGAGGCTAAATAATCTCAGAATATTGTCAGAATTTTCACAAGTGAAGAATGAAAAAGACTTAAGGTATGGAATCCAGTCTGTCTGATTCAGTGGAATGTGCACTGCCTCTGTGCTACACAGTCTCCAAGTGGCTATGTTCTATAAGCATTTGTTAAAGTTAAAATATGGACACTGCAAAGTTATGGACTTTTAAGCATATTTATTGCTAAGGTTATTACAACTCTTTTGTTTAAATGTAACTCCAGGGATCCACAGAATTTGGGTGCCATTACACTGGTGACATTGCTTCACATCTTGTTCTAGGTCATGAGCATTTTCATGGATATTGACCATGGTCTACTGCTTCTTTGCCTGATTTATTTTTTTCTTCCAGAATATTAGGGAGTACATGTATTTTGTTTCCACACTTTGTTTTTGTACAGACTGAGTCAAAGTTAGACACATACATGTGCTATTCACCCTGACAGTCTGTGGCTGATTTCAATGTTTGACCCTGGCATTTATGATTGGCTTCTGTCTTCTGAACTGTTATCTAAATAGTTAATTCCTATTGAAAATATTTACCTTTAGCCTGGGACTATTAAAAAATATGTAAGAATTCCTGTATTTCTTGTATTTTGTCATCCAGACCTGTGGGTATAGGAAGCAAAATGCCTAAATTAAAATACGACCTTCAATTTTTTTATTGTGATTTTGGGGCAGTTAGCTTTGGTTCTCTTTTTATGAATCCATAATAATACCTACCTCAAAGATATTTTTGTGAAAATTTAAAAAATAATAAAGTATGTAAAAGTGCTAAAAATGGTTTCTGGCAGTTTGTAAACACAATAGTTTCCTTCCTTTGGTCAATTTCTATTAAATTCATAAATATATAAAACCCCAGACAATACCCAGTGAAAGCACATTGTAAAGTACTATTGTTCTTATCAATTTCTACGCATCCTGGGTCCTTTGCACTCTTCCCTATTCATGTATAGACAGCCACATTATTGGGGCGATTTGGAACAGCATGTCTTCTACAGTTTGAGCTTATAAATATCGTTTAAATGCAATAGAAATCTCTTTGTTAAACAGATCCAAGCCCTCCTCTGCTGTCCACATCATTCACTCCCTTCAAAGCAGCCTCTATAGCCACACGGGAGGGGGAGTATAAATGGCCTCTCTGTTTACTAACCACAAATCTGCTGACACAAGAAGGTAATTTGAAAATAATGAACATTCCTTCCAGGTACACGCTGAGTCTACTGTAAATTCTTCCCTTTAAGTTTACTCATCTATCAAATAGAACAGGAGGGTTTCACCTTATCCTCTCGAAATTGCTGCCAAGTGAATATATTGATTTAGCTGGTCATTTAATGGGCTGGTTGTCTATTATATTTTACCACATTGGTAAATGGGGTTTATTTAATCCCATTCTCAGTTTAAAAGGTTTCAGCATTGATAAAATCTGCAAAGACAGATGTGAAATAAATTGTACTCTTTTAATGGAATTACTACAGAGAATAAAATGCCAAGGAAAGATGCTCACCCCGAAGCGTAAATCACCTAAGGAATTCTCTACTTCCAATATATTTTGAAAGAAGTACTGTTGACAAGTTGAATTATTTAACCCTTGTAAATACAACTTCTTTTTAATAAAAATTTATTTTGCTCATGTTTTTGCTTGCAAGTAAAGAAAAAGAGAAAGAATGGAAACTTATACCACCCATTTGATTGAATGAATTTGCAAATTGGGATCATGCAGCAAGATCAAATTAACTTTATACCTATGACTCACCCTTCCTCCCTCCAGAGTAAGCAAGCTGTGAATCTTATGTTTAAAAAAGAAAACATTTAATTTGGCCCTTTTTCCTTCCTTTACATCTGATGATCATCAATATACTCTGTATATTTCTGCAGTGTTAAATGATGTTTAATATCTAATTATTTCATTTATATATTTTTCATCCTGTGTTTTATTTTATAAGCTTCCTAGGAATGATTAAATTCTGTTATTTCAGACTTTACAAGAATGGACCCAAAATAATGGTTATTAAGAATAGATGAACTATGTTTGTATCTTCAAAAGACTAATTCATGCTCATAGTGATCTCAGAGAAAAAAATGCAAAAGTCTAGAAGAAAAAATTAAAAGAGTAAAGAAAATAAAAAATCAGTCAGTATTAGTATTCATTTAGTAATTGAGATTATGCTGTATATACAATATCATTTTTTCATTGAGTTGGAGTTTTGTCAAAGCGTCTCTTCTAGTCATCACAATTCTTTTAAAACATCATTTTTATGGTTGTATAATAGTTTATTTAATAGATGTATCATCATAGCTTTGGATATCTACTTTCACTTATAAATTTTAACTCTAGTATGTAATGCCCTGAGAGATAATCTAAATTTGAGATTTCTCTTTAAGATATCACTCAATGAGCATGTGTAGATTGTTTATGCTCTAGATACATACTGCCAAACTGCTATCAAAAATATTGTGAAAGGCACAAAACCTTTTCTAATGTTTTTAAATATAAAATATGCTGTTAACTAAACATAACTTGCTTGTATAAAACCTGACTTATCATTAATTATTTAGTGTCTAAAACTGACCTAAACCAACATGGTACAAGGTATCAAAGCCTTCTAGCCACAACTACTAGGAACATATCTGCAGATATACAAGTTGAGTTTATTACTCAGTGTAGTGAGGAAGAACACACACCATGAGGAACCACATGGTAGATCAATGAGAAGGCATTACCAAGAACCTATTATAGCATTTGGGCTTTTCTTGTGTGATTTGGAAAAGGTATAAGGAGATGGAGTTTCTCTAGATAGGATGCTGTCAGAAAACAGGGGCTAGTCTATAATTAAATTCATTACTAAATCTATAGGAAAACTATAACTCTCAGTCTAGAGTAAGAATAGAAAATTAACAATAAATAGTTGGTAAAGAAATAGCAGTCACTCATTTTAACCTGAAGTGAATATTTTTGCTGTGCTTAGGCAAAATTATGAAGTAGACTTGTACTATCTTCATTTGGCGTGGTCTCAGAGTAGCCTTGTCTGCAGCTGGCATTTCATAAGGCTGATTATGTCAGAAAATGAGAGAACAACATGGCCTAACTATAAATTCCAGGCCAGCTTCTGGATGTAAGAGGCTGCTTTTAGTTTACTTTCTCAGAGATTCATTATGCACTTTATTTCTTAGTTTTTGAAGTATCAATAGATTTTGCTACAGAAATAATAGGGTGCTTATCATAGGATACTGACTTAGAGACTGCTGGAAGATATATAATATCTTGACTTTTTAACCTCTGAAAAAAATTAATACTAATATATACTTGTCTAGTGACTTTTAAAATAGAAGAATTTGGGCGTATAGCATTTTACGATTGTATAGATAAATGAACTGTAAGGGCCATTTCATTGCATACTCATCAGCACCTAGTATCCTTATTTGTAGAAAGCTTACTTTATTACATAAGTGGTTTGAGTGAACAACTCCTAACTGGAAGTTGTGAAGCTCTGATATTGGGATCAGATATATGTGAAGCCCTAATATTGAGATCAGATATTGTAAAAGTTATGCTTCACAGTCCCTGCTGCCTCTAGATCTCATGTTCATGACTTCTGTCTGGTGTCAACCTCTATGGTAGCCTAACTTCCTTATGGTCTGGTCCTTCCACTCAGCTCCTCTCTAAGTTCTGCAATGTGTATTTTAGGGGAACTAGACAGATATAGAAAAAGTGAAATCAAGAAGGAAAGAATCAACAGGTAGGACTCTAGCTGCCTTAGACAGCAGATGTTTTCCAAGAGAGGGGTGAATTTTCTGCTTTCTGTTAGCTAAAAATGTCCATGAACTGAAACCAGAAGCAGACAGTAAGGAAGAGATGAAACTTTTTCTTGTTCATATCTCTGTCACTAAAATTACTTTGTATCAGAGCATGACAATACTATGAGATGAATCAAATATTTATATTGGTTGAAATATTAAAAAAATTAAAACCTGTTAAAATAATCAAGGTATATATTATAATTTATTGAAATGAAATCAAGAAAGTAGTTTGTTATCTAGACTGTGCATCTGCCAGGTGTCAACAGAAAAGAACCCAAACTCTAAAATAATTTTAAAAGGTTCATTCTGAGCCAAATGTGTGTTACCACAGCCTTAAGAGCCATATCCAAGAAGCCTTGAGTAAGTGGTCCTGCTGTAGTTGGGTTATGGCTTAGTTTTATACATTATTTAGAGAAAGGACTTACATATAAATTCATAAATCAATACCTGGAAGGTGTATGTTAGTTTGGTTTGAAAAAGCAAGGCATCTCAAAGTGGGGAATTACAGCTTATAGGTGGGTTTAAAGAGTCTTTGGTTTGTAAGTGGTTAAAGACATGAAGATTTGTCTAAAAACATAGAATGTTTTAACTTAAGATAAGAAGTCTGTTAATCAGAGACAAGCCACAACCTTTACAAAACTCAAACATCTGTTAAGTAAATTGATGGCCTGCAGGTATGGTTTAAGCTCTGTCTTGCATGGCCTTAGAGTTGTTCATGATTTAGTATCTTATTGTTTTAAAGAATAACTTCAAAAGAAGCAGTGCATTACTAGGTGTGCCTAACCTCCCTTCTCCTCAAGACTGGCAACTCAGCTTAAGGTTTTCTGGGTACTCTTGGCCAAGAAGGGGCCCATTTGGTTGGCTGGGGAGCTTAAGGTTTTATCTTAGTTCTCACAGTGGTCCACAAATTGTACGCTGTGCTGAAATTTCTTGGAGCTTCTCAGGCATCACTCTCTTAGATTCAGTTACAAAAGGTCTATGGGTAGAGCCTGGGAGTCTTCAGTATATGGATTTTGCTGTGGGCAATCAGTTTCCCTTTGAACCAAAGACGTGAATTAGTTCTCAGCTTCTCCCCTAGCTGTGAACACAGTTAACAAGAAAGCCTTGGTAAATTAATGAGTGTTAGGGGAGTTTTATTGTTCATAAAACACTTTGGAATAGGTTCCAGCAATGGCAGTGCAATATTTTGGATACATGTGTGAGAAAAGTAAGAGGGCATTATTAACCTATAGTGAAGATGAACAGCAAAAAGGAAAGAAGTCTCCTCTGGAGCCCTTTAGTCATTTACATTTTACAAAATGATGCAGATAAAGAAAAAACTTAATCTATAATCAGAGAAACAAAAGTTACAAGTTTTGAGATTACAGATACTTGTTACTGTTGGGAGTTGAGAGTCCTGGTTCCCCAACCTCAGTTGACCTGGTTTGATTACTTAGAAGAACTAGGAAATTCAACAAAAGCACAGCACAAAATAGAAAGCAAAAATGTGTGAAAAGCAAAAGTAAAACAGGAGCAGCACAGGCATGTGAATAGAAAGCAAAAGTAACCATACAGGCTTTAGTATAACAAAGAGAAATTTTATTTAAGAACAAAGAGAACTTAAGCACTTCCAAAGGTCCCTCTCACCAGTGAGTAGAGAGCAATGGAGACCCAAAGGCAGAGTAGAAGTATAAATATGCTCTTTCTCTTTGTTTGAAATCGCAGTTCTTTCACTGGTCTCTCGACACCTCTAGTCACACCTTTGTCATTTTCTATTGGTCCTTAATTACCTAGGTTGCCTCATACTCACATTCATTTCCCTTCTTCATGAGAATTGCTGAGTGCTGATCACAGTGTTCCTGAACTGTTTCTCTGGGCCCTCTAGACTTTCTTATTCAGCAGGCCAGGCTTTCCTCTCAATCCACTGGAAGCCCATTTTTCTGTACTGTCTCAGTCATTTGATTCAGGCCTTATAATCACATTTCTTTAAAGCTCAAAATAATTTAGAGTTCCAGTGGCTTGGATTTTTGAATCACTTATTTTTTATAGGATATAGAAAAAATAAAGATCAAGAGATGATTCAGAATGATTAGCAGAGGGTATGTTCCACATTGAGGGTATCAGCAAGTTGAACAGTTTGCAAAAGAGGAAATTGAGTATGAACCCAGACAAGGTCTATCATTACATTCTTGAACTCAAGGTATGCCCGGAACATTTAGCAAACAGCTACTTCATTTGTTTACTGAAGTTTTTCCTACTATGATTAACATTTCTATATTATCACGTGGCTTTACTTAAATGAAATATCCAAGGCTCCTTTTTGCCTTTCCTAAACTAAATGTCAGTTAAATATTCCTTCTCAAAAATTCATATTGGTTTACAATCTTCATTAATGTAGAAATTGCTCACTATGTGGGGCACTAAGGTAGCTATCAAGATAATCACTCATTATGGTTATAATCATTACTGTTCTCTAGGAATCTCTGGAATCCAAGGCAATAAGTTACTAGCTAAATATTCAACTTCACTTTATATAGAAACTAAAGTAACATCCAAATGCAATTTAAATATATTTGTATTCAAGTGCTAGTATTTCACACAGCTGGCCTTCTCAGAACCAGGAAACCTATATGAGCCTATGTAGGAAACTGACCAGTGGTTTTCCATAGAAGAGAGAGGACATAGAAACATAGGGAAAGGGGACAAGTACATAAACCCACATGCTTCTTATGAAAATGACTGTCTAGCAGGGAGCAGTTTTTTCACTTCCCTGTAGGAAGTACTCCTCCATTTTTATACTTGTGAAAATACCTAGCTCAAAATATAAGGTGTTGAAATTTTAAAATATTTTGAGCCTTAAGACAATGTGATTTTGGTGCATAAATCACCTAAATAGGGAGCTATAATCTAGGAACTGTAACCTTTATTTCTCTGAATATAGATTAGATTTTTTACTTACCTTGTTTTGTAAAATGTTATAAATGACCAAAGGATGCCAAGGAAGACTCTTTTCTTATTAACTGTTGATCTTCATTATAGATAAAGGTCTTGTTCCTCTTTTGTTTCTGACACAAAGACTTCACAAGTGTCACATTGTCTAAAGGGTTGTTAAATATACTCCTTTACATTTGAAAGAAATTGAAAATAAGCTGTAAAGAAATAAAACAATCTATATAGACAATAAACTTCAGTTTAATTGTTACTACTTATAAACCACACTTGTATAGAAAGTATATCATTTGTTTTCTGTTCTATTGGACAGAGCTATTCTCAGCTTTTCACTTGAATAAACTCATTTAAACTGAATTCTGATCTTTCCATTATTTCAGGTTGACATACTCAATTTGTGTGCTAATGGAATTATAGTTTGATTAAGTCATAAACGGTTTTTTGTTCTTTGATTTTTTAAAATTAATTTGATAGGTACAGTCAGAAATTTTAAGTTACCTTCAATTCTTAGCATTACAAACTAATGTTGATAAAGAAGCCACAGTCATGTTCAGAAAATTAAAAAATATGTTCTGAGTTTTCTGCAGAAATTCTGCTTTTAAACATTATTTTCTTATTTCTCCATAAAACATTGAAATATCTGGAAATACTCCTATGTTATCATAACCAACAGCAGTTATTTTTTTCTTTTCATTAAATCAAGCTTTTAGGTTTGTAAATTATTATCTTATTTTAAAAATACATTCCATCTTTATAGATAACTAGCAGAGAGAGAGAGAAGGAGGGAATGGGGTGGGGGTCACAGTGTGCAACACATTTTTTCGGGGCAAGACACAATTATAAGAGGGACTTTTTACTTAACAAATGCAATCAGTGTAACCTGGTTTCTTGTACCCTCAATGAATGCCAAAGAATTAAAAAAAAAAAAAAAAAAAAATAAGAAGAAGAAAAGAAAAGAAAAATACAATGACAGACAAAGAATGAGGGTAGGAGTTTTTTTAAGTTCTGGTCCTTTTATTGTTTTCTTTGTGACACTAAACTAAGGCCTTTGAACTTCTTGGATTAGTTTCTCCATCTCAGAAATAGTTCCTAAGTTTGAAGGGACCTATGACTACATTGTTTGACTTATAAAAATACTAGCATTTTTTGGTCTCCCCAACGTCATCTCTTTCCCATCTGCCTGTGTCTATACCACAAGTGTCTCCCAAGTCACTTTGCAATCACAGCTTTGCCAGCACATTTGAGACTAGAACAAAATCAGCTACCAGTGCCATTTCCTTTTTAACCCAACTCTCACTCTTTTTACCCAAGACTTGCTCCAACAAAAAGAAGCATAGATAACCAAGGAAGTAATGCCAGGTTAAAGGAAAGATAGAGTGAAAAGAATCAAGACAAGGAGAGTAAAAGAATGAATGTTAGCAGCAATAATTGGAGATCAGTGCCCAAACTAAACAGTGGCGTTACAGTCTCACCTCCTTTAGGAATATCTCATTAATTTGGATTTTTTATTGAATGTATCAATCCATGCAAGTTTTCAAATAACTATAGTTTATTCATTTAAGAATATACAATTTTCTTTTAAACCTCTTGGGATAAAAAGTATTTCAAAAACATGTTATATTCATATTTATAATATAGTATGCCCATTTAAAGTGAATTTTTTAATTATTTCCAATACAATATTGTGCAGAATTTGTTTTACAATGGTTCTATGCCTCTTACCCTGCCAGTTTTGTGCATGGATAACTTGACATGGGATCATTTGGAGGCAGAGAAGAAAACTTAATAATACCCTGCTCTAGGTGCAGAAGATCTGGTTTACCATTTTATTTCAGCCACCTGCTGCTGTGAGATGCTGGGTAAGACATTTAATTTCTTTGAACTACTTATCTGTGAATTAAAGGCTGAGCTTTGCCAATTCTCTATTCTGCCTTCACACGCAAAAAGAATAGAAAATTTAATACTTTAAAATAATCATCAATGAATACAAGAGCAAATTTATTTTTATAAATATTATAATTCAGAATGAGTCCAGATATATTGCTAAAGCTGCACTTCATGTGGAAAGAAATGGGGTTATTTTTATTTCCATTTTATAGCCTCAGAGATATGAAATTTTCTAAAGTATAATATGTTGGTAGAAAGATGTCGTATTAAAAAAAGTGTCAATGATCATATAAGTTTAAGAAATGCTGGTATAAAGAGAGTTTTAAACTTTCTTTATTGAAAGGCTTCTCAGAGCTCTTAATGCCCTAACATATGTTGTGAATGTATAAGATAAGGAGGTACATTTTCTTCAGCATATTCAATTTCAGAATCCCTGAGGGTCTACTTTTGCTGAGTACCACTGGAGAAGTTCTTAAAATATCACACAGCAAGCAATTGGCTAAAATTGGATGGTTAAAAACCCACAAAATCTTGAACCAAAAAGAAAAAAGGAGTTGTTTCTGCCTGATGTGTACAGAAATACGGCAATCATGTTGGCCCCAGCACCCCATTTGCACCCCAATGTCTCCTTTTCCTTCTTCTCCCTTTTTTGCCTGGATACTTGTGTAATACACACACACACACACACACACACACATACATATGCACACACACACACACACATACATACATCAATAAATCTCTGGTGGGGCAAACAGTGTTAGATATTTTTCCCCTGATATTTCCCTTACTTACAGCTAACCTTAAGTGACTTCTGTTAATCTTGATGCCATTAAGGATAATAGAAAATTAATTATGTGAGTTAGAGTTGTATGTAAACTAAGCTAGGTAGTATTTGAGTAACTGGATGTATTTTTAATGAGTGAGTATGTGACATTTACAACATCTGGCCCATCCTTAAGCACTGTCATTTTTCCTCCTAATAAAGAGTTGTTTATTCTGAATCATGGCATCATCTTCTAGGTAATTAGGAAGTTTATTTGGGGGGAAAAAAGAAATACTACTTTACTTGGCTGGAATAGGTACCTCTACGAAAATACTTTAGAAACTTTTTTGGTCTTCACGATAAGATAAAGTGTTTTACACAATTCTAGTCACATCATTTAAGTTTGATATATTTGATGCATAAGTTATCTATGAGGATTCATTAACATAACTGTGGTCTCTTTTTGAAAATTTGTTTGGAAAGAGGCATCACCAAAGCAGTGAAATAGAGATCTCTGAATCTTTATTCCTCCATTAAAGCAATTATTAAGTTGGCATTAATTTTTTGAAATGCAATCAGTGTAACCTGGTTTATTGTACCCTCAATGAATCCCCAACAATAAAAAAAAAAGAAATGAAAAAAAAAAAGAAACTTTGAAATGTAATCAATGACTTACAACAATCAAGGAAGTCCTTAATAAAGAAAAAAGGTAAATGAGACAATAGAGCTTGAAAAGTTGTTGTGCATAGCTGGGAATCTCTAAGACTATACAGATGCCCAGGTCTAAACATATGGCCATTTGAACCTATGCAGAAAAGGATTGAAAAAAAATATTGCCCTTTTATATTAAAAAAAGCATTTCATATTAGAAATAGGAGGGAAATCCCTCAGCACAAAAAACAAAAACATTTATTAAAGAAGCAAAAGAACAAACCAAAAATGCAAGCTAGTACTATATGTAATACAAAAAGACAAAGCTTTCCCCCTGCTATTAGGAATAAGATAAGGATGCCAAAATAATAATATAGTTAAACAAGAGTAGATAAATACCTTACTGAAAACTACAAGTTACTGATGGAAAAAAATTCTACACAAGTGGAAAGCATTCATGGACTGAAAGACTTAAAATATATAAAAATGATACTAGTTCTCAAAATGGTTTATAGATTCAATGCAATCTCTATTACAATTCCAATGACTCTACAGCTTATTCTTGAATTCATATTGCAAAAGTTTCCCAATATCCAAAACCTTATTGAAAAAAAGTCAAAGTTGGGGAATTTACACTTCCCTACCAGTCTATGATAATCAAAACAATGGAGTACTGACATCAAAGAAATAGAATTGAGAGCCCATAAATAAACACAAACATTGATGGTCAATTGATTTTTGATAAGAATACCAAGACCATTCAATGAGAAAAGAGTAGTCTCCTTGACAAATATTGTAGGGACAAATGGTCACATGAAAAAAAAAAAAAAAAAAAAAAAAAAAAGAATAAAAAAAGAAATTGGATCCTTCTCTCACACCATACATTAAAATCTTCACTCTAAATCAGTGGTTCTCAACCTGTGGGTCATGACCCACAGGAACTGTATTAAAGGGTCGTGACATTAGGAAGGTTGAGAACCACTGCTCTAGATAGTTCAAACCTACTTAATATATAAGAGCTAAAGCTATAATATTCTTAGAAGAAAACATAAAAGTAAATTTTTATAACATTATATTTGAGAATGAGTTCATAGAAATCACAAGGCACAAAAGGAGAAATATATATTGGCCTTCCACAATTTTCAAAAATGTTGTGCATCCAAGAATGCTATCAATAAAATAAAAAGACCTGAAGAATAGGACAAAATATTGCAAAACAATTTATTTACTGAGAGTACAGTATTTAAACTACATACTTAAAAAAAAAAAAATTACAACTTAGGGAAAAAATATAGACAAATTATTCAAATAAGACATGCTCAAAGGACTTTAGTGGACATTTATACAAAGAAAATATACAAGTGGCAAAAAATAAAGTACATGAAAAGATGCTCAATATCATTAATGAACAAAGAAACACAAATCCAAGCCTCAAGGAGACACCGTTTTGCCCCTCTTTGAATGGCTATAATTTAAAAAACAAATTAAAAATGGAAAGTATCAAGTGTTGGCAAAGATGTGATGAAATCGAAAGCTTCATACATTGTTGACGGAAATTTCAAATGATCCAATCACTGAGAAATAGTTTTGCAGTTTCTCAAAAAGTTAATTGCCATATGTAGTACACAGTATAGCTGTTTCCAGATAAATATTCAAAAGTATAGAAATGTATAGTTCAAACAAATACTCTTTAGTGTTCATAGCAACCCTATTCACAGTACCATTACTTACAATAGCCACTAAATGTTCAACAACTGATGGATAAACAAAATGTAGTACACACATACACTGGAGTGTTATTCAGCCATAAGAGTAAATGAAGGACTCACACTGTTACAATATGGATAAATCTTGAATATACTTTGCTGAGCTAATGAAACAAGGCAGGAAAAACTACACGCTGTATGATTTCATGTATAAGATGCACCTGGAATGGATAAATATAGGGACGCCGTAGGCAAGGGGAGTGGAGAGGAGAGAATGGGAATAACTGCTTCACATGAGTAGGGCTTCCTTTTGAGGTGATGAAAATATTTTGGAACAAGACAGCAGTGATGGTTGTTCTGGGGATTTTTGTTTCTTTCTTTTTTTTTTTAGTGAACCTAAATGGTGACTTTATAAAGAGAAATCTTTTTATATCTCATAGACATTAATTGAATTTTCGGTTCTTTCTATGGAAGTATTCACTTAAGCTTATCAAATGTATCAAAACAACATTTGTTGTATTAAGCTGCTTCCTGCAAAGCCAAGGCTTTAAATATGACATAACAGACTTAAATGAAATATACAGTAGAGTGGAAATTCCAACTTATAAAAAAAGTAAGCTTATGAAATTTTCTCCTAGCCTGTTGATGTAGTAAGCAACAATATATGGTCTTGTGATGGACATTTTTATGTTCTTAGCCTAAACTTGGCAAGTGAAAATGGAATTGAAAATGGAAACTCAATAGGCAATTTTAATCTCTCTTTTCATGGTTCAACTCCTTCTTCCCTTTTGATGGTTAACTCCTGCTAAACAGACATTTGGACTAATTTGTTTGGGTCAGGAAATAACAGCCTCTTTGATGTTTCTTTCTGTGGTTTTAGGCTTTGAGTGTAACACTTTTATTTCTCACATGACAACATTTTCTAGGTGTGTGATGGCCATTACGAAATCCTGCTCTAGTATTTTCTGCCACAGATTCAGTGTCTTAAGGTGCAGTAAAGTCCTGGGAATAACATTTATTAGATCTGTTCTGGCTTTCACCTCTAGCTACCTGCATTTCTAAATGTCATCTATAAAATGCAGAAGTATCCATATCAGTGAGTATGTCTATTCCTGGGAATTGTCCGAAAAAGTTCTACTTCAGTAAGTTAAAGAGAGGCTTACACAGTGTGATCTTTAAAAGAGTCTGAATACCACTGAGCTAGCCATTACATGATTCTCAGAATTCCCAGAACAAGTTCTCTGTCCTTTAGGGTAACCTACTTGCTCTTCCTTGAGCTTGATTTCCTCACACCCACCATCTGGCTTTTTAAAAGGATACAGATTTTTGTATTTAGAAATACCTGTATATATTTATCCACTGCTCATAGGCATTACTCACTAAAAGTTAACTCTTTCCAGAATGTCTCTGAACCTTGCATGGTCTATTTCTTTCCCAATTTCTCAGCACTTCTGAAAAACTTAAGCTTTGCATTTTGTAAAGTTGTAGTACAATGACCTAGTCACAAGTTACATTTTCCACATAATAGATCAAACTTTTTTTTGTCTCTTAATTTAATTTATTTGACCAAAAGAGTGCATATACAAGAGACACAGATATGCATATTTATATTTCATAGAGAAAAATAGGAGAAAATACCTCAAAAACATGAGAAGTAAACTATATCTGGGTATAGAAATTACAGGTGGGCTTGATGCCTGTAGCACAGTGGTTATGGCGCCAGCCACATACACTGAGGCCGGCTGGGCCAACTAAAGCAACAATGATAACTGCAACAACAACAACAATGAAAATAGCCGGTCCTGTGACGGGCGTCTGTAGTCCCAGCTACTTGGGAGGCTGAAGCAAGAGAATCGCTTAAGACCAAGAGTTTGAGGTTGCTATGAGCTGTGACGTCACAGCACTCTACCCAGAGAGACATAGTGAGACTTTGTCTCAATAAAAAAAAAAAAAAAAGTAACAAATCACAGGTGATTATTTTTTTCCTTCTGGATTCTTTTTCTTCTTTTTTTTTTATTTTAATAGGTTGAGGTGATACAAGTTGAATGTAGTTACCTGTGTGTGTGTGTGTGTGTGTGTGTGTGTGTGTGTGTGTGTGTGTAGTGGTGAAGCCTGTGCTTTCATATATTTTTTTTTTTTTTTTTTTTTTTTTGCAGTTTTTAGCCGGGGCTGGGCTTGAACCCACCACCTCCAGCATATGGGGCCGGCGCCCTACTCCTTAGAGCTACAGGCGCCGCCCACTTTTATATATTTCTTAAAGGGAATTACTACATCAGTGACTTCCATTTACTAATGACATTAGACAACATAATGTAGCACAGTGCTTGAATCAAAGGAGGTTCTTCCTAAATATTCATACCTCTCTCACATCTCAATCCTCTCTCATTTCTACCACAATAAATTAAATTTTAAATTTAGGAGTGATACTCATTATTTTCTTAAGGCTGCTATGTTGCACCAATATTTTTGTAAATGCTAGTAAAGTGGTCTCTTTCTCTCCAATATGGCTCGTTTGAATGTGTTTATAATGGTCCTTGTTACTCTTAGTACTCCATGCAGGCCTGTTTGTTTCATTATCTTTATTATCATGGATTTTAAAGATATATTTTACTAGTTCAATACACAGAAATGTTTAAATATATGCTAGTAAACATAAAATAGTCAACTACTTTAAATTGCACACAGACTTTGTAGACACACTGTATTAACCACTGAAGTGGTTCTATGCGTTGTGAGTTATGAATTATTAATTTTTCTTATCTTGTTACATTCTTTTTATGTTCTTCATGATATCACTCCATGAGGTTATTTACTTGTTTATTTTTAGGCCTCTTTCCCCTGTACCCTTCAACACAAAGGAAAAGCAAGTTTCCTCTGCAGGTTTCTGGGTACTTTGTTTACTGCTAAGTCTCTATTAATGAAGCAATCGTTAACAGATTTTTGAAGGTTGAACTATTACTTGGGAATGAATGAATAACTGCTTGGAAAAGTGGTGTATGATGTTCTCAATGATCAAAGAATGAGAAGCATCTGAGAACAGGTGAAAATATTTTTCTCTTTTCAGTTCAAAAATATGTAGTTTAATCATGTCTAAAGTAATGTAGAAAATTCCTGAAGAATAAAGATTGGGAAGGTGATTAATACAACAAATCAAAGAATATTATACTTAGAAAAAAGCTTGCTTGGAGTTTAAAGGTAAATTTAATAAGAATGTCTGACAATGGCTTTACAACGCTCATTTATTCAAAGAGGTACTAACAGGTGGAAAACATGAAAAGATGCAAAACAAGTACCACCTAATTATGAATTGTTCATTAAAGCCATATCTGGGAGGATTGCTTCTCAGTGACACTTTCCTTAAAGTCAGCTTCTTTCAATTTTCTTACAAGGAGTAAGAATTACATTTTAAACATGTATTCTTTATTTTATTCTATTGATTCAAATTAGCTCAAAGGAAGCTCCTCTCATAGCTATAGTTTCCAGGTAATTTGGTCCCTGTTCAGATTGTACAGACAATTACCTTTCTAACTGTTACACATGAACATATAAACCACTGTCTCCCTGTCTTTAAAAATAGTTTATTAAAATTAATGGAAAAGATATAATATAAATGTCATACATCTCGATTGTAACAAGATAAGGATGAAGTCCTCTGACTTTCTCCCTCTTTCTCTGTGTGTACATGTGTGTACTTGTTTAGTTTGCAATATTGCCTCCTGGCACCTGTGGCTCAAAGGAGTAGGGCACCGGCTGATATGCCGGAGGTGGCAGGTTCAAACCCAGCCCTGGCCAAAAACTGCAAAAAAAAAAAAAAAAAAAAATTAGAATCCTGTGCTTGCCAGTTAAAACACAACTAGAGGCAGGGACAGAAATGAACTATTTAGAAACCAATTGTCCAAGTCAACTCTAATTTTCTACTTCTTTCTAGACTACAAAGAATACTTAGATAATGGTTTGATCACAACATTAGCACAAATGAAAGAAAACACAGAGAATGTATGCAGCCACATTTTGGTTGCACTAATAGTAGGGAAATGAATAACAGAGTAAGTGAATAAAATATAATCATGGCCTTCTGGTGGCCATATTGTACTTGAAACAGACAATGGAGAGCAGGAATTTATAAAATATAAGGTTGCAGGTCAAGAAATAAAAGTTTCATAGGTTCCCATAAAATGTCATTAACACTGGGACAATTCCCTGAGTGAAATAATATTATTATTGGCATTAATATTAATGTTGTATCTGGACCAATAGAAACAGAAATCCACTTCTATGCTTGTTGGGACTATTAACTTTCCCATTAAAAAAAGGGAAACCATGTAATGGTAGGGTGAGACTACTGACTAACAATAAAAAATAATAGATTTGTTACACAATTGTATTTGTGACAATTTTTGCAAACATTATTTTCTGATTTTATTTATATGGGGTCATTGTTCTAATATAAATTGATGTATATACACAGAGTGTCCTATCAAAACTTATCTTTATCTTTGGGTTTTTTTTTTTTTTTTTTTTTTTTTTTTTTTTTTTTTAACATGTCCTGAGACTTGCAAATGAAACTTGCAAGTACTTCTGGCCTAGGCTATGTGTGCAAAGTCTACAGATTTTATTCCATTGAGTTACTGGGAAAAAATGGCCTGAGTACTCAGTAAATTCAATTGCAGCATCTAAACTCTATTCAGATGGCAGAGATACTCACTTATTTTATAACATACACAAATAAAAAAATACCCCTGAAAAATAAATTAGTATTATATGAGAGAGAATTCTACTTAAGATTGAAGAAGGCATCATATAACTTAATAGATTTTATTCTTATTTCTTTTACAGTATAACTCACATTCAATTTTACCACTGAAAATCACATTTGAAATTTATACCCAACTTAAAAAATACATAGAGCAGTTTCTGCATGATCTGTATAACATGTTAGTACATGAAGTCCTGATAAATGGAACTAGGGAGTGTTATGACACCTAACAATTCCATGTTGGGAGGATAAGTGAAGATATTCAAATTGCCAGAGGTACAGCATTAAATCTCAACTTCCAGGTTTCTTTCTGGTATGCATTTGTGTTCCCAGGTTGTTATGTTTAACCTATACAGAACTAGAAGGGTCTCTAGAGTACACAGTTAAAGAGTAAGTGATACAAGGTACTTGGCCTACTAGAACATTGACTTGGGCACTACAAGGTTGGATACCTTTGATAAAATATAAATTGTATATTTTCCCTGGTTAGACTCCCCAAACTCTTAATCTTTTGTTAGCTGGTATTTTTTGAGTGAACATTTGACATATATTATTCCTTTTCCAACTTGTATAGGCTTAGCTGAACATCATGTGAGCTATATCTGTATCCTGGCACACATGTATTGTTGAATGTATTGTTATTGCACCTGTATTTCCTTAAAAAGATTTAAGACTTTTTAGGAAAAGATCTCTTTCTTTCTCATGGTGTGTTGAGAAACACAGTGCATTTTAGACATAGTGTACTTGATCACAACATTTTAAAGCAAAACATTTTGGAAGTATTAGAAAAGATTTCCAAATACAGAATGCAACCAACATTTTATGGCATAATTAAGAATTGACTATCTTAATTTTAAATATCTGGCATATAATGTTATTATAAAGATTATAGGTAGAATTTCACTTAATTTTAATTTAGAAAACATGGAGTTATATCTTAGTCCTTTGGTAATTCAATTTGTATTTCACATCCTCCATTTTTCTCAACTATAATATGGATCTAAATATGCCCGTGTACCTACCTCACAGGCTTACTGTGCACATCTAATGGATCATAAACATGATGATGAGTATACAGCTGAACAAATATGAGGGGTCATTATCATTATTAGTTTTGTCTTCTGATCCTAAATTTAAGCCTTAATGCCAGCACTTAACATTAACCTGGATGGAAGTGGAAGACATTATTCTTAGTAAAGCATCACAAGAATGGAGAA
>CAUYPK010021745.1:0-12273 GCA_963574355.1 Loris lydekkerianus
GAGCTGGAGGATATCAAGTTGCTCATGTCTGTTAGAGTTTCTCTTATAAATTGAGGTGAATTCTGGTTGGGTGCATAAATATTAATGATTGAAATTTCATCATATTGAGTATTACCCTTAACAAATATGAAGTGACCATTCTTGTCCTTCTTTACTTTTGTTGGTTTAAAGCCTATTGTATCTGCAAATAAAATTGCAACACCCACTTTTTTCTGATTACCATTTGCCTGAAATATGGATGATCATCCTTTCACCCTGAGTCTGTATTTGTCTTTTAAGTTAAGATGTGACTCTTGTATGCAGCAAGTATATGGCCTGAGTTTTTGTATTGAGTCAGCTAACCTATGCCTCTTTAGAGGACAGTTTAAGCCATTCACATTAATGGAGAATAATGATAAGTCTGGTGAAGTTTTGGGTATCATATTTTTCAAAGGTCCAGTGGGCATTTTGAATCCTTTTGCCATTGTGGAAGTTGGAGTTTGATCAGAAGTTTCTGAGTGAGTTTACTTTTGTGGTATAGGATTGGGTTGGTCCTTATGGAGGATAGGTCTGAGAATATCCTGAAGAGCTGGTTTGGTTATGGCAAATTACTTCAACATATGAATGTCATTAAAGTATTTAATTTCTCCATCATAGATGAAACTCAGTTTATCTGGATACAGGATCTGGGGTTGGAAGTTATTTTGCTTTAGGAGATTAAAAGTCGATGACCACCCTCTTCTGGCTTGAAAAGTTTCAGCAGAGAGGTCTGCAGTCATTATAATATTCTTCCCTTTGTATGTAATGGCTTTCTTTCACCTGGCAGCTTTGAGAATCTTCTCCTTCATACTAATTTTAGTGAAGTTAATTATGATATGCCTGGGGGATGTCTTATTGGGGTTGAGTCATGCTGGGGTTCTGAAACTGCCTGCTATCTGAATTTCAGAATCTCTAGGCATATCTGGAAAATTCTCTTTCATAATTTTATGCAGAAGGTTCTCGGTGTTCAGCGAAGCAAACTCATCATTTTCAGGAATTCCAATTATTCATATATTGGCCTTCTTTGTATTATCCCAGAGCTCTCTGAGAGAATGATCTATTTTTTCTGTCCATTTCTCTTTCTCTTTGAGAGTTTAGGAGTGTTCATAGGCTTTATCTTCAATGTCGGAAATCCTTTCTTCTGCTTGCTGCATTCTGTTGCTGAGGGATTCTACTGTATTTTTCAGATCTTTGAGGGCTGCAAATTCTTGCTTCAGTGTGTCTAAGTCTTTGGTGGTTTTGTCTTTAAATTTGTTAAATTCTTGAGATAGCTTTTGAATTTCTCCTCGAACCACCGCTCCAGTGTGGTTCCCTCTTAGCCAACTGTCATCTCCTCACTCCTGTGCTGCAGAATTAGCTCTGGCCAGCTGCAGTCCAGGTCCTGTCTACACTTCTTGAGAGTTCACCCAAGAATCTGGACTTCTGGGGGGCAGGCCTCCAGGCCACAGAGTGAGAGTGGAGGGGAATTCTGGGAGCTTAGAGTTGCAGATTGTAACACCAAGCTCATTGAGAGCAAATGAATAAATAAACAGATACAAAGGCTACCAGAAACATAGACATACAGACAACACCCACGACAACAGCAACATAAAAATAACTGCAATAAAAATAGTGATAATTGTACAACAATTAAAAGAAAGAAAGGAAAGAGAAAAAAAAAGAGAGAGAGAAAAGTGGTGTTAGTAGAAATGTTAAAGAGAGAAGAAAGAAGAAATTGAAATTAGAACACATAGAAATAAAAAATATATCTATATAAAAAGTAATAAAAAAAAATTATCAAAAGCTTCTCCAAGAAAATGGTGAGTAAAGAAACAGAACAAAACAAGATAAAAAAAGCAAAAAAAAAAAAAAGGCACCAACTACAAAAATATTCTTGTGTGTAGAAATATACAACTATACACTATACACAACTATACGTCTCCTATAGAGATCAACCTTCGTAGGAATATAGTCATACTGCAATATACTTTCCGGACACCAGGAGGTGCTGTGAGTGGTTCCCAGGCTTATACCTGATTCACAGTTCATACTGTTACCATGGTAACCACCTTCCATGGCCAATGCCATTTTGGAATTTCCGTAAAAGTTTGTCACCAAAGAATTGTGTAACTTCGGCTGTTCTTCTCCAGATAGCACTTGCAACCGACCCTCCCTCTCAGAGCAGGTGTCCCCGCTTCTCAAATCTTTCTACTCTGCTCCCAGTTTCTCCCACAAGCTGGCGAATGCAATCAGCTGTGTGTGGGGGAGGTGCTGCTGAGTTCGGGTGGTCACCGGTGGGTTTGTGGCTCAAGAGGCATTCCCACGGCCAAAGCCGGGTTTGCGGCTTCTTCAGAGTTTCCCTTTGGGGCAGCACCTGCCAGTTCACCATGCAGCCTGAACCGCCAGCCCCTTCCAACACATGGGGGAAAGGTGCCCGCTCTTTTGGGTAGTTCAAAAATTTCTGTTTCCTGGGCAGGATCCCTTCCCCTCAATTATCTAACAGGTTGCTAGCTTCCCGTGGTTTTGACTGGCTCTCCTTTCAGATGCCTCCCTTAGTTCAGGAATAAATATTTGTCAATTGTGTTTTGTCGGCATTTACAAGCTGCTGCCCTCCATGGGGGAGGGGCCTGCTGGCCAGCACGGGGGAGCAGGGAAGAATCTCTACAACAGAGTCTGTGGTTTTAAATTATCCCTCATGAAAAGCAATCCGCCAGTTCGCTGAGCATCTTCAGCTGTCCCTCTACTCCAATAATCCACATACAGGGACAGTCTAGACCCTTTTTTCTCTCACCTGATGGCTTGGGAGAGGTGGACTACACATCCGTCCTGACTGCTATCATGCTCCGCCTCGCCTCAATCATTTTTTAAATGTAGATGTAAAATTGTGAAATAAAAGATTACCAAATCTAATCCAGCCAGTCATGATCAATTACAGTGTCATATGGGAATGCAATTTCCTACTAATACCATGAAATTTATTAATGTAAACCATATTTTTATTGCATCAAAGGAGACAAAAAAACCTAAGCTGGATCCGTGTCTCTTAACAGGGACACCACTTGCAGTTGAGCATCATATTGCTGTGCACAGCAGAACCTTTGACGTTTTTGGCTACTCTCAGTCATGCCAGCAAAATTACCCAGTTATTAGAACAACCAAACGCCCCATCTTCCCTTTAATACCATATTCAAATGATTTCATGGAAGATTACTAACTCCTCTGGTTCAACATTGTAAGTCTAGCCAGACAGAGGCTGAGAAGCTTGCATAAGATCTAAGAACTACTGTTTTTTTTTTTTTTGTTGTTGTTGTTTTGTTTTTTACAAAGTATTAATAAATCAGGAAACATTCAGTTTGTCTGTTGGAAAACAACAGAAAATATCCTTCTTAAATATGAAATAATGGAAACTATTGCATCAATGCCAGAAACAAACAAGCAAACAAAAAGAAGCATGGTTTGCTGCTAGCATTTTTGTTAGGAGTTTGTGTGTATGTCAGTATAAATACTGGGAATACAGAAACAGGCGTGGTTGGCAGTGGATGTGATTGTCTCCCTGGACAAATGAAGAGGCACATAAGTATTCAAATTTAACTGTGTCTGTATATTCTAATGTCTGTGTGATCTAAGGAGGCTGATAGAGTATTAAAACATAAACATGTAAGGTTGTCAATAAAATGTAATGAAAAGGAACATCTAAACTGTTGTAGCAAAATACATTTAATAAGAAAAGGCAAATAATAATTTTGAAAACCTGTATGAAAAAATATCAGACTTTACTCATGGACTTAAAGAAAATTGAAATAATTTGAGAAACTCTGTGTTCTTGGATTCTCTCCCAAATTACTCAGAGCTTTTTTTTTTTTTTAAATTAAGTCATATACACATAGATCATGAATATATTTATGCATATGTGGGGTACAATGTGTGGATTTTTTTTTATACAATTTGACATGCTTACATCAAACTAATTAATATAGCTTTCACCTCATTTACTTGATTATTGTTTTAAGACATTTATGTCCTACATTTGATAGATTTGACTTGTACCCTTGACATGGAAACTAAATAATCTTATGCTAAATGATAGCTGGGTCATAGATGAGATTAAGAAAGAAATTACCAAATTTCTGAGCAAAATTGCAATGAAGACACAAACTACCAGAACCTCTGGGATACCGAAAAGGCAATCCTAAGAGAGAAATTGATGGCATTGCTAGCCTTCCTCAAGTGAACGGAAAGAGAGGAAATCAACAACTTAATGAGACAGCTCAAACAACGGGAAAAAGAAGAACATTCCAACCTCAAAAGTTTTACGTATACCTTAACTTCACTTCTCAGTTTTTTTTTTTAGTAGAGATAGAGTCTCACTCTATCACCCTCGGTAGAATGCGGTGGCGTCACACTGCTCACAGTAACCTCCAACTCTTGAGCCCAGGTGTTTCTCTTGCCTCAGCCTCCCAAGCAGCCAGGACTACAGGTGCCTGCCACAACACTAAGCCATTTTTTTGTTGACGTTTGGCTGGGGCTGGGTGTGAACCCACCACCCCAGTGCCCTACTCACTGAGCCACAGGCGCTGCCCCACTTCTCACCTTTTTGGCTAAGATCAAGTGTTAAGTAGAACTCCAATAGATGGAAATTCAGTACATGGTAAAACTGGCATTTCAATTCAGTGAGGACAGTATATATAATTAAATGAAGACTGGACACTGTGGCTAAGCAAGAGAGTCCATCTTTACTAAAAAAAAAAAAAAAAAAAAAAAGGAAAAATTAGCTGGGTGTTGTGCCACATACCTGTAGTCCTAGCCACTCAAGAAGCTAAGGCAAGGGAAATGTTTGCACCCAGGAGTCTGAGGTTGCTCTGGCTGAGGTCATCGCACTCTAGTTATTGGTGGCAGAGAGAGACTCTGTCTCAAAAAAAAAAATTAACTAAAAAGTTCTAGATTAAATTTTCAGTGTAAGTTTGCTATTTTTTTGTTTATATTTTGACAAAATAATTTTTAAATTGATCAAGAAGTACAAATTCTAGAGAATAGACAAAATAATTTAGAAAGAATAGTAAGCAGTATTTGCCCTTGAAATGCTAAACTATTATATTTTATAAAGATATATTAATCATAGCAATGTGCTGTACAGACACAGGAAAGGAAAGAATACAAAATTCAGGAAAATATTCAATTAAAAAAAAGCATTTAGAATATTATAAATTACCACTTCCAATGAGTAGGTTAAAGATCTTGTTTAAAATAGTATGAGGTCAATATTTTCTTTGGAAAAAACAAAGTTCTATAGCTACTTTTTAATTTTCACCAAAATAAATTGCAGATTGACTACATATCAAAAAGTTTCCAATAACATTCTAAACTTACTTTACTAAAATTAACAATAGAAACACACACATACCCCCACACACGCAGAGGCACACATGCATACATGTACATAAATGTTCACAGGACTGGAGAAGTTTCTTTTAAGATTTCCAATCAAGTAAAAAGAGTACACACAAGAAAAAGAAGACTGATAGAGCTACTTAAAAACAGAGTGCTTCTTCATGGCGAGTACACACAGTAAATTAAAGACCCAGAAGTGAACTAACAAAATCATAGTTGATCCACATGTGACAGCATAGAATTACTCTCTCTAGTAGTTAGAACTAGAACATTCTTGAAAATCAGTAAGAAAAGTTGGTAACATTTTTAGGGCAATGGGCTAAGAGGACAAACTAATTAATAAGAAAAATGAAGTAGAGGAAAAAGACATGTGAAAAGAAATTCACCCAACCAGCAAAGAAATGCAAATATTTATCAGAATCTCATGCTTTGTCTATGAGAGTGGGAGAAATAAACACAAACACACAACCAGGTGCACAGACAGATCATACTTGCACTAACCAGTGTTAATGAAAGTAATGAAAACAAACTTTAATTGCTTCTTTAAAAAAAAAAAAAAAAAAAGAGGGTCAAATTGCATGTCTTTGTTTGCAAATATTATCTCTCATAGAGTATTCAAAGGAAAAACATACATAGAAAATGTGTAAATGCAGGGATACTTGGAGTAGCACTATTAAAAAAAAGAAAAACACAGAGGAAGGGAATTATCTCTGTGTCTCTCTTTCTCTGTATACACCCATGCACACATGCACACAGGATTCTTTAATCATTTAATATTCATGCAAACTAGCTATGTCTTCATTAAAATAACAATTAGATATACTTATTCACTGACATTACAAAATGTCCCTGACATATTATATGGGCAAAAGCTATATTATAAAAATAATTGCATCTAATTAAAAAAAAATGTGTATAGAAACAAGTTTGAAAATACAGCATATACTGCACATTAATGTTTAGTACTTCTGGATTTTGGAAGTTTTTTTAATTTTCTTTTTAATAATATTCCATATTTTAAATCTTTTAAATGAAACAAACAGATCACATTTACAATTATTGAAGAGCAAATTATCAGTAACTGTAATTGTTTTTCTAATTAGGAAAAATAATAAAGCTATTTCCCTAAACCTCTGAAAATATGTAATTTGCTCATTTTGAAGAAATTTTTTCAATTTTTTATTCATATAATGATTGGTATTTTTCTGTTGTTTTGTTCAGGCTGATAAGAAGCTTAGAGGAAATTGTCACTTCCAAATAAAAAGATTATTTTAGTCCTCATGTTTTACCTCCTTTCCTGTTTTGTTATTTTTTAATTTCTTAATTCCTATCTTTTAAATGTTTATCAATGTTCCCATAACCTTATTTTTTTTTTATCTTCTGTTGTAAGTCATCTCAAACTCTATTTGAAACAAGTCAGAATGTCAGAGCATTGATAAGTAATATAGTTCTGTACATCAGAAAATGATGTGCTATTCTGTACACATCATTTCATGATTGAGTTTCACCTTTTTTCAATACCACTCTTTCAAAGAAAAAAGAAAAAAGGTCATGTTAAACAGAAGACAAAGAGAAAAAGTGAACTTTCATTTTCAGATGACAGACAAGTTTGAGTGTTTACTAGCAATGCACTGGTGCTCCAGAGATGAACTTCTCAAAATGAACAGGGGATAAGGAAAATCAAGAATAAAACATTCCAGGAGTGAGCAGGGTGATATCCTCTCACTTCAAGTAATCCTTTTAGCCTTGTCTGATAATGCCTGTTTCCCCAATATTAATTACTGTGCACATTTCCTAAGATTTTTAAATATTCAAAATGTTTTGAATCTGGTTGTTTTTTGTAACATCCTCCAAACCACTCTAAGGTAGACACTGTTATATTTTACTTGTTGAGGAGGAAAGACTAATGCAGGTCAAGGTACTTGCCCAGGATCAAACAGGTAGTAAAATTATCAGAATGTGGTTTTGATCTCAGTTTTCTTAAAAATTTTAGCTATAGCCACTCGCTATCTATCAAGATGTGTTGGTGGCAGAGACAAGATGGCTGACTAAAGGCAGCTTTTCACAGAGGCTCCCATCCAGAAGGAGAGTTAAAGGATAGAAATTTAGCAAGGAACTCGGTGAATTAGAGCTGCACCAAGAGAGCAGGTTGAAGAATGCACATCAACCCCACTGAGGCAAGCTGCAACTCCAAGGATACAAACAAAAGGTACAAATCCATCACCAAGTGGATGGGAGTCCCCTCCCCCATGAGAATGGCTCGGAGTGCCCACAAACAAACAAGCAGAGTTCAAACGTCCTCCCACTACACTCCACAGGAGAGACCCTCTAAAAACTGGACCTACCTCACCTACTAGAGTGCCATGGTGTTCTCCTGCCTGGCATAAAACAGTAAAAAGCTGTATATATTCTTTACCTACAATTCTGAGCTCCCAGCGCTCCCCTCCACTCTCACACTGAGGTCTGGAGGCCTGTCCCCCAAGAGTCCAGATTCTTGGGTGATTTCTCAAGGGGTGTGGACAGGGCCTAAACTGCAGCTGGTCAGTGCTGACTCTATAGCACAGGAGTGAGGAAAGGACAATCGGCTGACAGAAAACCACACCGGAGTGGCGGTGCCCTGAGGTACAGAGCAGCAACCATCTTTTGGCAAAAATAGGGCTCACTCCCGGATATTCCAAAGCCACACCGCCTGTCTCCCTGGGCAACCAGAGGAGGCCGGGCATCTACTCAGGTGGCAACGACAATGGAACAGATTTTGGATGGAAACACAAGCCCCATGAGTAAAGTGTTTGCCTGAGGCGGTACCGGTCTGGGTGGATCGTGGGAACTAGAAATGCACGTACAGAGCCAGGAAGTTCCCTGGGCAGGCCTGACCCAGAGGACCGCTTTACTGAGCCTAAGATGCATCTGGCCCTTAGGGGATCATCAGCTTATTGACAAAGGAAGACAGGTGGCAAGAACTGACATCTAAACGAATAAGAACCTGCAGGAGCAAAGACAGGGCATGAGGGCCAGGCTCCGGGAACTCAAAACAGCTTGTCTTCTGAAGGAAAATTTAGCAGGGAAAGAAACAAATTCCCACAAAGTTCTGTTCTGTTCTGTCAGTAACATCAATCAGGGGCAGGGCTGGAACTGAGTGAACACCCCCAAGCCTCTATCAAGTGCCCGAGATTGTCAGGCCTCACATCGCCCTGCTAGATAGAGGCAGAGCACAGTGGCCTGGCTGAGCAAGAATAGATTTCCTTGGGATTCAGGCAGGTGAAAACCACTGGGGTATCAGTTCACTACAGGTAACTGAGTAACAGCCCTGTGGGGCTGTCAGTGACTGGGTGTGACAGAGGTGCAAGGTGGGGAAGGAGGCATCAACCTTCCCAGATTGATCTATTTGCTGGGTGGGTCCTCCTGACTCCAGGGAGCACTGGAGAAAGCCATATGTGAGTAGTCACCAGACCCCTGCGATCAAGTTGCTAGACACCTTTTAAACTCTCCCACCTGAGACAGGTGTTGACTGAAACAATTGATTTGGAATTTTTGAACTGAGCCAATGGCCCAAGGCCTATTCAGGTGGTGGCCTGGGTGTGTGGTTGTAGGAAGATTTGATTTTCCTTACCCAATTTTTGTCTGTGGGGGCCTGGGTGACTTAATTACTGGTATTTCTCCACAGCTGACACTTCAACCCAGAGTAACTGTTTCACTAGGGTTGAACAGAGACCAGCTGAAAACAAGACAGAACCACTTAACCCCACTACACCAAACAGGTCCCCAGTTTCTCAGGTCATAGCACTGTATCGATCCTTGACAAAGTTCCAGGGGAAAAATCAAATGGTGTAGAATAATAATGAGGTGGAATCAGAGGAAAAACTCTGGTAACATGAATAACCAGAATAGATCAACCTCTCCAAGGAAAGATATGGCAGATGTAACTGAAGATCCCATTCATAAACAGCTGGCTGAGATGTCAGAAATCAAATTCAGAATTAGGATTGCAAACAAGATTAATAGAATGGAGGAAAATTTGCAATTAGAAATTTGAGAAGCAATTCAAAAGTCAAAATTAGAAATTCGTGGAGAAATTCAAAAGTTTCCTTATGAATTTAACAAATTGAAAGACAAAATGATCACAAATTTTGACACACTGAAGCAAGATTTTGCAGCCCTCAAAGATCTGAAATATACAATAGAAGCCCTCAGTAACAGAGTGGAACAAGCAGAAGAAAGGATTTCTGACTTTGAAGACAAAGCCTTTGAATGCTCCCAAACTCTCAAAGAGGAAGAGAAATGGAGAACAAAAACAGATCATTCTCTCAGAGAGCTCTGGGATAATTCAAACGCTAATATCCACCTCATAGGAATCCCTGAAAGTGATGAAGTAGCCTCGCAAGGCACAGAGGCCCTTCTCCATATAATGATGAAAGAGAATTTTCCAAACATACAAAGTGATTCTGAAATTCAGATAGCAGACAGTTTCAGAACCCCAGCATGACTCAATCCGAATAAGACATCCCCCAGGCATATCATAATTAACTTCACTAAAGTTAACATGAAGGAGAAAATTCTGAAAGCAGCCAGACATAAGAAATCAATTACCTACAAAGGGAAGAATATGTCAATGACTGCAGATCTCTCTGCTGAAACTTTTCAAGCCAGAAGAGGTTGGTCATCGACTTTTAATCTCCTAAAGTAAAATAACTTTCAACCCCAGATCCTGTATCCAGCTTAACTGAGTTTCATTTATGATGGAGAAATTAAATACTTTAATGACATTTATATGTTGAAGAAATTTGCCATAACTAAATTAGCTCTTCAGGATTTTCTCAGACTCATCCTCCATAATGACCAGCCCAATCCTCTACCATAAAAGTAAACTCACTCAGAAACTTTTGATCAAACTCCAACTTCCACAGTGGCAAAAGGATTAAAAATGTCCACTGGACTTCTGAAAAACTTGATACCCCAAATTTTACCAGACTTATCAATATTCTCCATTAATGTGAATGGCTTAAACTGTCATCTATAGAGGCACAGGTTGGCTGACTGGATACAAAAACTCAGGCCAGATATTTTCTGCATAGAAAAGACACATGTTACCTTAAAAGATAAATATAAACTCAGGGTAAAGGGATGGTCATCCATATTTCAGGCAAATGGTAAAAAGAAAAAAGCAGGTGTTGCAATACTATTTGCAAATACAATAGGCTTCAAACCAATAAAAGTAAGGAAGGATAATAATGGTCACTTCATATTTTTTAAGGGTAAAAATCAATATGATGAGATTTCAATTATTAGTATCTTTGCAGCCAACCAGAATGCACTCAATTTAGAAGAGAAACTCTAAAAGAGATGAGCAACTTGATTTCCTCCAGCTCCATAATACTTGGAGATTTCAACACTCCTTTGGTAGTGTTGGATAGATCCTCCAATGAGAAGCTGAGCAAAGAACTTTTAGATTTAAACCTAACCATCCAACATTCCGATTTAGCAGACATCTACAGAACATTTCATTCCAATAAAACAGAATACATGTACTTCTCATCAGCCCACAGAACGTACTCCAAAATTGATCACATCTTAGGTCACAACTCTAACCTCAGTAAATTTAAAGGAATAGAAATTATTCCTTGCATCTTCTCAGACCACCATGGAATAAAAGTTGAGCTCAGTAACAACAGGAATCTGTATACTCATACAAATACATGAAAGTTAAATAACCTTATGCTGAATGATAGCTGGGTCAGAGATGAAATTAGGAAGGAAACTACAAAATTTTTGGAACAAAATGACAATGAAGACACGAATTATCAGAACCTCTGGGATACCACAAAGGCAGTCCTAAGAGGGAAATTTATAGCACTGCAAGCCTTCCACAAGAGAATGGAAAGAGAGGAAGTTAACAACTTAATGAGACTTCTCAAGCAACTAGAAAAAAAAAAAAAAAAAAAGAACATTCCAACCCCAAACCCAGTAGAAGAAAAGAAAACCAAAATTAGAGCAGAATTAAATAAAATTGAATACAAAAGAATTATACAACAGATCAATAAATAAAAAAGTTGGTTTTTTGAAAAGGTCAATAGAATAGATAAACCTTTGGCTAACCTAAACAGGAAAAAAAAGAGTCAAATCTCTAATCTCATCAATTAGAAACAACAAAGACAAAATAACAACAGACTCCTTGGAAATTTAAAAAATCCTTAATAAATATTACAAGAAATGTTATTCCCAGAAATATGAAAATTTGAAGGAAATTGACCAATATTTGGAAGCACATCACCTTCCAAGACTTAGCCAGAATCGAGTGGAAATGTTGAACAGGCCAATATTAACTTCTAAAATCTCATCAACCATACAAAAACAAAAGCCCAGGATCACATGGCTTCACCTCAGAATTCTACCAAACCTTTAAAGAGAAATTAGAACCTATATTACTCAACCTGTTTCAAAATGTAGAAAAAGAAGGAAGAACACCCAACATGTTCTATGAAGCAAACATTACCCTGGTTCCCAAACCAGAAAATGACCCAACAAGAAAAGATAATTATAGACCAATATTACTAATGAATATAGATACAAAAATATTCAACAACATCCTAACAAACAGAATTCAGCAACACATCAGAGAAATTATACATCATGGCCAAGTTGGTTTTATCCCAGGGTCTCAAGGCTGGCTCAATATATGTAAATCTATAAATATAATTCAGTATATAAACAAATTAAAAAACAAAGGCCATATGATACTCACAATTGATTCAGAAAAAGCTTTTGATAATATCCAGCATCTCTTCATGATCAGAACACTTAAGAAAATTGGTATAGAAGGAACATTTCTTAAACTGATAGAGGCCATCTACAGCAAACCCACAGCCAATACCCTATTGAATGGAATTAAAT
>CAUYPK010021746.1:0-25383 GCA_963574355.1 Loris lydekkerianus
CCCTGTTCATAATTGCTAAGTCATGGAAAAAGCCCAAATGTCCATCGATCCACGAATGGATTAATAAATTGTGGTATATGTACACCATGGAATGTTATGCAGCCTTAAAGAAAGATGGAGACTTTACCTCTTTCATGTTTACATGGATGGAACATATTCTTCTTAGTAAAGTATCTCAAGAATGGAAGAAAAAGTATCCAAAGTATTCAACCCTACTATGAAACTAATTTATGGCTTTCACATGAAAGCTATAACCCAGTTATAACCTAAGAATAGGGGGAAGGAGAAAAAGGAGGGGAGGAAGGCAGGAGGTGGGCGGAGGGAGGATGATTGGTGGGATTACACCTGCAGCACATCTTACAAGGGTATATGTGAAACTTAGTAAATGTAGAAAATAAATGTCTTAACACAATAACTGAGAAAATGCCTGGAAGGCTATGTTAACCAGTGTGATGAAAATGTGTCAAACGGTCTATAAAACCAGTGTATGATGCCCCATGATCACATTAATATACACAGCTATGATTTAATAAAAAAAAAAAAATGTGATTTATCCATTCAACATTTTCTCTCTGCCATGCCCAAACCATGAATGCCTCATATATGGATTTAACAAGTCTTTGGGCTGCCTCCATTTCAATCACTTTCTCCAAATGAATTTTTTTTAAATCCCAATTCTCTAATCTACAGAATCTAAAACCCTCCATATACTGATCCCTGCTATGAAGTATAATTGGACTTTACTAATACCAATCCTAAATCCCAATTAGTACTCCTCATCCCTCTTTCTCTTCTACTTAGGCTAAAATAACTATGCAGTGTTCATATCTGTCTCAAGGCCTTTCCACTAGTTGAATGTCCTTTCTCTCCGTTTATTCAAATCCTGTATATTTTTTGAGATCTAGTTCCCAACCATGTTCCACTGAGCTTTTTGAAAATGTAACCAACAAACATACCCCATATTGACTCCTCCTTTGTGTGGTCTCTGGAAACACATGTTATAAGAACCTTACAATCCATCACTCTGTTGGTCAATGGTTTCGGGGCTTCACCTTGGCTTTCCAGTAAACTGGTGACACAAACAAAGCTGAACATCTCATGACCAGTCTTAGATCAGGGCTGTATCCAACAAAAACATAAGTTTGAAACTCAAACATACACCTGAAAATAACAAATTTTTACTCATAAATTTTTTCAAAGAGACATAGCAAATATCCTAAAACTTCTACTTTTCCATCATTATCACAGTCTTGCTTAGTGATCATTCCTCTTTCCTTCTCACTTATATTCTCTATCCTTAAAACTTTAGTCTAGATATTTTTCTTCATTTATTTCATATCACTTTAATTCTCAACATTGACTCTATTATTCTCCCAAGAATAGTTCTCTGCCCTGTTTCTTGTATATGGATTTAGATTTGTGGGGCTCCTTCCAATAGTGTACACAAACGTTAACCAGAACAACATCCTACTTCCTGGAACTCTTGAAGCAAAAATGACTCTTTCTCCTACAGGGGCAGAAAAAGAAGAAAAGCTGTCATCTGTTTTTAATAGGTTAATTTTCTTATTCTTGTCATACTTTCCTTCCAAGAAAATACTTTTCTTCCCTTTCTTTCCTTGGGTCCCTGAAAAGAATTGTTTCCTTGCCTACTTGTTTTTCCAGGGCATTTCCCATCCCATCCCAAATGTTTCTTACCTTTCTTCTTTCCCTACAGGGTTTGAATATTTACTAGCAAACATTGTTATGGGAGCCTGACACCTGCAGCATAGCATTGATCTCCATGCCTCTGACTTCTACACCACTTCAGATGAGTGCTCTGACTATACCAGCCCTTCCCTCCAGATGCTTTATTCTGTGCCATGGAAAGATCATCTGCTTACCAAGTTTTTTCTGTCACAGTTCCATGACACTGCTGCATCTGTGGACCACATATGCCATGATGTGACAGTGGAACAGGCTTGGTAGCATACAGTATTGCACAGTCCAGCCCCTGGGGAAATCCATGGGTAGAAATATTCACAGCAACAGACTAGTGGAGCCAGAAAATGGTAGGCTCGATGTGGCAAGTAGAAGGGCAATGATAAATGCAAAGGCTGTTTTCATAAGTGCACAGCAGACACCCGCAGATATTTTCCACATTAACTGAGCGGAAGACTTAGGAAGACCTAAGTTCTGACAATAGAGACAGTGGAAGTACATGAGGAACACAATGATACTGTTTATGTGATTCCAATTTCACTCCTTGGCTCTACAACTGGGAAAACAAGGCTTTCATGGAAAATAAAATAACCAAAATGCTCTTGTAAAACATATCATAACATGCAGAAAGTATAAACATAGGGCCTAGCATATAGTAGGAGCATAGTTGCTAATTCTCTCCCCACTATTCTTCCAAAACATCTTCTTCCCTCAAAAGAGTAGGCTCCATATCTCCTAAGAAATTATTTATCCAAAAACTATTCATCAGGAATTTACTAAGCTTTGGGAATACAATGGTGAATAGGACAAAAATGATTATATATTACCAGAGAGTTCGGCACAGAGTAGATGCTTAATAAATATTTGTGCATTGACAAGATCAATCCCTAGTAGTCTCATTTAAGAAAACCCTCCACCAGAAACCTCAAACCCCAGAGAGCAATAACCAGGATTTGCTGCCACAGTTAATGCTTAAAGGTAACCAAGAGTTGGAAATAAAAATAAGTGCCCTAGGGAAAAAGAGATGGCTGAGTGACTTAACTTAAACATTAATTGCTAAAACATGTATTTCCATCAATAGAAAGAAAATCTGGTAAATACCAGGAGCAATAAGATCAAAAATTTACCACACCAAATCATGCCAAAAATCAAAGTCATAATCAAAGTAAGACAGGATCAAATGAAAATTTTCACTGCTGAGATTTCTCATAGTTGTATGCCTATCATTCAAGTTACACAAGTTAATTTTCCATGTTAGTTAATAACAAGGTTTAAAAGGGGTCAGATTATCTCACCTATGTCTGATTCAGATCAAAAAAGAAAAGAGAAAAAAGGGCTCAGATTATAATTGGATTCCATTTAAATAAAAGACTTTGAATAAAATAGAGACTTGCATTTTGAAATATATCAAATTTTAAACTTTCTATTATAAACTATGATTTCTTAAGATCTTAAAATCTGTTTTGGCACAAAAGAGTCTATGATATAAACCATGCATTCTTAGGTCTCACATTTTTTTAAAAAATCTTTTCTCAATCAACATTTATTGAGGGCCTACTTACCACTTAACAGGTACCCATCTATTTTCTAGAGAGATGATGACTAAGACAAATTACCATGTTATGTGAAGCCCATAGATTAGTGTAAAGAAAGAAAAAGATATATAAGTGTGACCAGGAGTAAACAGTGAAAGAACAACAAATTCTTCCTACAAGAGAGGAAGTGATCAAAGTGTCCCAAGGAAAATCGTCCTTAAATTAAGGCTTGAACAATACATATGTTGTCAGGCAGGTGTGGGTAGAGATGAAAAATTGAAGGGACACTGTAGTCATGGCAAAGAAATATGAGGAGTTGGCCGATTCTGGGAACCACACATCATAGCTTGTCTGTCCCAATGGGTGAACCTACTATTATTTTCAATATGGGACAAGAAGGTGCTACCTTATTCACCACCTTATTTCCAGTCAATCCCCTTGCACGTAGTAGGTGCACAATAAATATTTATAAAATGCATAAGTTCCCAAAGGATAGACAAGTCTCAAATCATGAAGGGTTTTACATGTCGTACCCTCTGTGGGGCACCCTGAAGAATTTTAAGGCAAAAAGGATATGAATGGATGGAGGTTTTGGAAAGTTTCCCCTAACAGCTATGCAGAAGATGGACCGGAGGAAAGAAAACAAGAAAGCAGGGAGACCCAGTCGGATATAACTGCGGGTGGTTGAAGAAGAGGGAACAGTTGGAAGAATCATTTGGGAACTAGAACTGAGAGTGCCACATGACTGTTTAGACAGGGGAGGGTAAAGCAAAGAGAGTGTCCTAGAATAGCTCCCAGATGTCTGATACCCACCACCAAGAGAAGGCTGTTGCTGTTTAACAATATAAAAAATATGAACAAGTATCTGTATGAAACTGCTCATTAAAAACACATCACATGTATACCACATAAAAATTCTGGACCAGATATGAAGATATGTGTTCGAAAAATTGGGACTGTTTCATGATTTCTTTATTCATCCAAAGAATAGTTAATAAGTTCTTTCTCTGTGCCACGTGGTATATTAAGTGGTCACTGGGGAAGTAATTTTGTAGAAAAATACATATATCTATATATACAAATTTTCTACATAAGTGCGTCACTGAACATGTTATATCTATACATGTATCTGTATATATATATAGTCCCTCCCCTCAGGAAGCTTACAGCTTTGTGTTCAGGTAAGCTATCAATTATATCACAGGCTGGAAAGGATAAATAATGTGAAACTTTAAAGGTGATTTTAAGGAGGTTTTTTTCATCTTAGGAACTATGGAGGTATAGAAGGCTATGGAAGGTTTTGGGAAGTGTGGGGAGGGGGATGACCAAATGGTATTTGCACTTGAAAAAGATCGTTCTTGGCTGCAGTGGCTAGGAGCCCCTTCCAGGGTCCAGGCCAGACTCATCAGTATGGTCACATTGGTTGTTTATAATCAGCTTTTATCCTTATAGGTCAGTGCTTTGTGCCATACCAATTATTAAATATTTTCACCATAAAACCACTTCTAGGGAGATGTGGTAGAGATAGAAAGGGATTTTCAGGAGATAAAAGAAGTTTCCAGGAGATAGAATTGTTACCTTTTACCTTTTCAGGATGCCAACAGGCTTCACTGCTGATCACTAGCTTTCTCTGTTGCCTGAGGACCTGTGGCAGTTAGGGGTAGTGAAGGCACAGAAAGGAGGGGAAAGACTCACTTGGCAGCAATAAAAGGCCATGCTAAGAAGTCCTCACCACCTTTCTTATTTCTATCCCCCCACCACTGGCCCTGGGGCACCTCCCTCTGCAGAAACTGTTGCCACTTAGCCTTTTGGTTTACAAATGAGGAAAATTGGGCACTAGAAAGTACATGGCATTCCAGACTAGTTCCAGTCCATAATGAAACAAATTGTCAGATGCTTGTTTCCTCACATGGAAAGGCCAAAGTCTTGTTCAGTGACGCACTTAACACTTGTTGCTCTTTGGCCAACATGACCAGAAACAAGCTGATTGTCCTGTGCAGGTCCCCGCTTCTCCTTCACTCTGACTTAGGTCCCTTCTTCTTCATAGACACCAAAGCAAGCAGAGCAAAAGGAACTCACCAATTTGTTGCTTATTGCAACTCAGCTTAGATAAAAGACTCCGTTCATAGACAGATAATTAAACCTTTGTTCTAAATGAGCTGGTAGGATTATCTCTAGACTTTTAACTCTCCATGCCATCCCAGGTGCCACATGTAATCCTATGTTGGCTATAAGCAGGACTTGGCAAACAGGAAAATCATGAAGAATAACTAAAGCAATAATTAATAACAAGTCAATATATTTTTATTAAGCAGCTGATTTTTGGAAATCATTGTGCTACCCTCTATCATGGGTATTTAAACTTCAGTACCCTCAAGTAGCACACCATCTTGATAATAAAAAAGACACAGCTAGTAAGTAGTATGTATTCTGCCTCAAATGAAGCACAAACAATAAGTGTTTGGGGGTCCTGAGGAGAGGTGAAATTGGAGGAGTGGCCAGAAACACAGGGATAGAGGCTCTAGTGATGGACAAGTTATAAAAGGGAACTCAGGGAAACATAGTCCAACAATGAACAAATAGAGTCTTGGAGAGGAAAGAAGAGAAGAAGGGGTTTTTAGGAGTTTGAAGGATTTTAGGGATTTAGGAGAAGGTCAAGGGGGTTTTGGTTGGTTCACTAGTTGGTTGGTTTGTTGGTTGACTTTCAGATATATTTTTAGCCATTCAACTGAATATTTTGGGGAGAGTAAAGTGGAAAAGAAAAGCCTATATTTTCTACATTGGCAAATATTTTAGAGTTTCCTGAAATACTTGTCTAATTACAGCGAAGAGCTCTAATCAATCTTTGTTTCTTCCCAACACTGCTAAAGGCGATGAAAATTTCTCAACAGTAAGACTGTGGCTTATAGAGTGACCAATCAGAGACTCCTAAGTATATGATGCTACGTTCATGTTGTAGTTTGGAAGTTCAAAAGAGAAGGGAGAGTAGACTGTATCAGAAGCTCATGCTCTGAAATCTCAGAGATTAGTGAGCCAAGGGCATCATTGTGTACAGGCTCCCCAATTTGAGCATTCTTGTGTAGCACCAAATAGCCGAAATTGCTGGCAATCAGAAGCACAGGATGCAAGGCTTAAGAATTATGATGGCATCACTGTTGGGGCATAGCAAAAACCCCTGATGTGATTAAGGCACCCTGGCCTCCCTAGGTAGGACTTTCCTAGGACATTCTGAGCTGGTCCAATTGAGACTCCAAGGTTTTAACTCAAGAAAATGGCACTGAGGGAACCATACTTTCAGTAAAAAAAAAAAAAAAAAAAAAAAATTACCCAGGATTTGGCTTATGCTTAAAGAGAAGACCAGTTCAACACTCAGGCAAAGACCACCTGATGGTCTTGAGAGAAGCCCCTGCCTGGGATAGGTGGAAGATGCAACACACTTAAGTATCACAGGTCCTCTTGCTGCTCACAAGTCCCTTCCTTACAAGGTTGGGGCCACATACTCTGGCCTCTCATTTCTCTTAAAACCACAAACCCAACAAAATCTACTTAAGTACAAAGGGGATAAAAAGCATTGTGGGCTACAGTTGTATGGAAAGTTTTCCCATGAAAATAATATGAACAATAATAGCTACCATGTATCAAGTATTTCTTGTGTTTGGCATAATTCTATATTATCTAATTAAGTTTTTACCACCCCTCTATAACAGAATTATTGTTCTTAGAGCTACCAATAAGTAGCTCAGAGGGGACTCCAATCCTAGGCTGAGTCTCAAAGTCGTCCTCTTACCACCAAACTCTTATGCTTCAGTTCAGGGGAGCCATTGAAGCATTTAGTGTGACTTGATAAAATAATAGAAAGAAGAGAGAAGGCAATGAAGTATAGGTGAAGAGAAGAGACGGAAGAGGAAGCTCTAAGCTCAGCTGGCAGATCAGAGCATCACAATGAAGAGGACAGTAGGTGACCATGTGAAAAGACTCACAGGCTTTAGGGAGATAAGGAAGAGTGGGAACACAGTCAAGGGAGAGAGTAACACAAAGAGAAGTTGAATGTCCCGGGGCTGGGTTCCAACATGACAGGCATACTTGGCCTGACAAACCGGAAAGTGCCTGAAAGAAGAAAGCCTGGATGGAGATGAAAGGAAAGAAACAGACACACCCACCTGCTGGAAAACAGAAATGGACCTACAGCAACAGCAGCTGATACCCCGCATTTTTGAACGGGCTGAGCTCTCTAACACAAAGGAGTGACAGATTGTCAGCAACTGTTTTCAGAAGAAAGGCTACGATCACAAGACCCAGGACACATCTACACCACATGTCACTGAGGCCAGCACAAATGAAAACCCTCCACTCCAGGGGCTCAGCTAAGGAAGTTTATTTCTGAAAATTCTTAGTTTTTCATGCATTCTTGCCGTCTAACATCACCATTTCCAAAAGAAGTTTTTGACTTGAGCACTACTAACTCTTCTAAGTACTGGCCCTGGACTGAATCTTGAAGGAGCTGGTATCTCCAGTTCACCTTGTCTCTGCCTCTTCTCTTCCCTTGGTTCCTACCCTGTATTCCCAAGAGTTTCATTCTCAGCCCACATTTTATCATTTCAGTGATTTTAGAAATTCACTGTGGGTAAGAGTCTCCCCAGTTCATCCATCTTCCCACCTGGATTTGATGACGTATCTGGGGTGGGTCCCCTAAGTCAGTGTTTGTAGCAAAACGTCTTGTTGATTCTGAACAAGATGGTCCAGATATGGAGGAATGGTATCAGGGTGCTTGTTGATAAAGTGTTCATTCATAATGGCTTAGGTTTAACAAAGAACCCTCAACAAGAAGTATGTAGACAGAGCTGAAGACAAGCACCTCCAAGGTGGAATGTTGGCTATAGAGTGGATATTTGAAAGGCAGAACATTATCTCTGGTACTCTCTCATCCAACATCATTCATCCTAAACAAAGGAAATAATTCAGTCTTTCTGTGCAGCAAACAGAAACATTTTACATCATTCCACTGACCTCACAGATTACCAATCTAGCCATTAAAAATCCTGATTTTGACATATATATTTAATCACAGAGAAAACTGTTTACATGTTACAGAAGGAAAACGAAGTCACAAAACCTTTTTTAAAAACCCATTCATTCTGTAAACAAGTAAGGTTCAAACCAAACTCTGTAAGAAACAGCTACTCATAAAATTGACCCTAGAACATCCCTCCTCTGCATTGATTGTTAAGATAAATTCATAATATCATCTGGATTTCCAAGCTATCTACATAAGTAGACAGAAAACAAAATTCATTAAGTTTAAATTTTAAAATGTTGCTATTTTTCTCAGAGTCACAGCCAATATCAAACCTCAAAACTATAGTTACCTCATAGTAAATGATGCCTCTATTCTTGTAAGTTATTCTGTCTACACTTTTTTGATTAATTTTATTTTGGGCTGTAACATCTCTTTTATATAGTACACATTTATAATTACTTTGAAAGCACAGCCCTTACTAACATGAGCTGATATTCAAAAGGAAAGAATACTAAAATAAAACTTGCATATTCTACAGATCGTATGTGACTTTTACTCTTTCCATTTTAAATTTTCATTCTCATCACTGCTTCAGAGATGTTTGAGAAATAAGATATATTTTCTTTTTTAAATTATTTTTCCCTTTTATTAAGTCATATACACATAGATCATGAATACATTTATGCATTTGTGGGGTACAATGTGTTGATTTTTATACAATTTGAAGTGCTTACATCAAAGTAATTAATATAGCTTTTACCTCATTTACTTAATTATTGTGTTAAGACATTTATGTTCCATACTTGATAGATTTGACTTGTACCCTTGTGATATGCTCCATACGTGTGGTCTCCCTGTTTACCCTCCCTCTATCAAACCTCCCTTCTCCCCTCCTATTCCCCTTCCTCTTCCCTTCTTCAACCCTTGACCACAAGAAGACTGGTCTCTGTTGGAACCCCCCAAGACCAAAATTTTAATAAGCTCCACTAGAGGGCAGTTTTCCAGGTGCTTGCAAGTTTAAAATGACCCTACTAGGACTACCTCTAATGGGCTAGTCTTCCTTTTTCAAACGTATCCCAACAGTTGGGGAAGGAGAAGGAAGTGAGAAGGAGGGGTCATAATCACAAAGGGCATATTTTTGGTCCTACTTGTCACTGATAGAACTACCATGTTCCAAATTTGGAAATTACGATTATTTTCTAAAAATTCTAAAGATCAAATATAGGACATATGTATCACATTCTTCCTGAGGCAGAATGTAGTTTTAAAAAGATTACTATTTTATAAAACCAAGTAAGAATTATTTAATTTTTGCAGCATGTGAATACAATTAATTAATACAGCTGGTTGTCATTTTAAAATCATTTCTCAGTAGAATTCATTCCCAATAAATAAACTCAATACAACTTTCTGGAAAAGTTGTAAGCTTTAATAGAACGTGTTCCTTGAACATTCTGAGAGTGATTTTTTAATTTTTTTTACAAATTCAAAGTTAGGATTTTGGTTGGGGAAGCCAATGGAAGAGCAGAGGACAAAGACCCCCTGGCACTTCTCTCTGTTCCTTCTTTTTATATGCTCAAGAGGATCAGAACAAGCACAAGTCCTTTAAAGATGCTAAGATTCTCCTACAGTGTTTGCATTTGCAAGAGGAAACTCTGCATAGTCTCCTCTTGCCCACACTATCTTCAAGAAATCTTTAACATTTATTTTAATTGAACTAGTGTTCCATTCATTCATCCAACAAATATTTATTCATCACTTTCTATGTGCCAGAATGGTGTAAAAGAGTCAACAATGCATTAATCAAACAAAATTGACCTCATCTTCATGTTCAATTGCTTGGAAAAGAGTTTAAGAATATGATTAAACTAATTGTCAGACTAAGCATTCATAGGTTTAAAAACATTACGTTTTAAAAATATTTTGTCCTCTGGCTCGGAGCCCATAGTGCACTGGTTATGGCACCAGTTACATAAACCGAGGTTGGCAGGTTTGAACCCAGCCCAGGCCTGCTAAACAACAATGACAACTACAACAACAACAACAACAACAAAATAGGCAGGTGTTGTGGCAGACACCTGTAGTCCCAGCTACTTCGGAGGTTGAGGCAAGACAATTGCTTAAACCCAAGAGTTGGAGGTTGCTGTGAACTGTGACTCCATGGCACCCTACTAAGGGCAAAATAGTGACACTCTGTCCTCTTGAAAGTAAAATGAATTTCTGTAACATGAATTTGCTTAAACATTGAAAGTTTGTTAAACCATGAGCCCAAAATTCTAGTTCTCATGCCATTTGCTCCAGGACAAAACCCTTCACCTATGCTTGGAGTTTTGTCATTTTGTTTATTTGGAGGTTTTTTGAGACCGATTCTCACTCTGGCACCCTGACTAGAATGCTGTAGTAATTATAGCTCACAGCAACCTCAAGTTCTTGGACTCAGGCAATCCTCCAGCCTCAGTTTTTCTATTTTTGGTAGAGATGGAGTGTTGGTATTTCTTAGGCTGTTCTCAAACTTCTGAGCTCAAGCAATCCACCTGCCTTGGCCTCCCAGAGTGCTAGGACTACAACTTAGCCTTTTTGGAGATTTTATAAAAATGAATTGGGGTAGGGACTCTAATATATTTGAAAAGAGCTATAAAGCATTCATTATACAATTACTCCTCTCAATTCACAGGCCTTGGCTCAAACTTCATTTCATTGTTGAAATCTTTCACAGATTTTTTACTAAACTTCTACAAGTTAGAAATAACTTTAGGAGGTTTTAGAACATTTACTAGATGTTACCTTAGGTCGAGAGTTAAGGTGTGCAGTTGTTTATGCATTTACCTTTCAAGGAGTACCCAATGTGTTATTAATATAATAGAAAGAGTGAGATACAGAAGTTAAGAGTGGGGGTTCTGGCCCACATCTCTGGAGCTGACTCCCATCTCTGTGTAATCATGGCCTCTCAGTGCCTCAACTTTCTCATCTGTAAATAACTATATGCAGGTACATATAATCCTATTCCATGGAACTATTATGATGGTTAAAAATATCCCTATAACCTGTCACAGCCAAGGGAAGACTAAGGAAATATAGTGACTATTAGTGATGAGGTAGCCTGCATGAATCATGGGATTAAATATATACATATATATTAAGTAAAAACTATGGAAATTCAAATAACATATGGACTTTTCTTAATAATATTAAATTAATATTGATGTATTAATTGTGATAAATGTACCATACAAGTGTAAGATATTAAAAATAGGGGAAATTGCAACCTAGGAATAGGGGGAAGGGGGAAAGGGGGGGAGGGAGGAGGGATGTGGGTGAAGGGAGAGGATTGGTGAGAATACACTTGCAGGGTATCTTACAAAGGTATATGTGAAACTTAGTAAATGTGGAATGTAAATGTCTTAACACAATAACTGGGAAATTGCCAGGAAGGCTATGTTAACCAGTGTGATGTAAATGTGTCAACCGGTCTGTAAAACTAGTGTATGATGCCCCATGATCATATTAATGTACACAGCTATGATTTAATAAAAATAAATAAATAAATAAATAAATAAATAAATAAATAAAATAAAATAAAGGCAGATCTTTCAGAAAAAAATAAAAATAAATAAAAAATAAAAATAGGGGAAATGGATACATGAAACTTTCACACTATCTTTGGAACTGTTCGTGAAATCTAAATCTACTCAAATAAAATGTATTCAAAAAGTAAAATAATTTAAAAATTTTAAATGTTATTTTAGGTAAAGAGTTTAGAAGAATACATGGTCTACAGCAGGCACTCATACAAGGCAAGTAGAAATTATAGTAGTAGTGGTAATAGGAATGGGAAGCCAATAGGGGCTCTTAAGCAAAATTGTAAATTTCTTCTTTCTTGTGCCTTCTGTTTTCTTTTAGCTGTTGCTTTTGAGATTTTGGTTTACATGATATTTAGCAAAAAGTTCCAGCTGTATACAAAACTATTATTTAATTTTTCAATTTTATTGTTTTAGTATTTTATAAGGTAGGATTTAGTGCCAAAGACTCTATTCATTGCAGTGTCTTTTGGTCAAAATCATATGTGACATAATAAGTTATATAGGCATCCCCATAATGTCCACAACACCAGTTTGAATAGCTATAAATTTATTTCATTGATTTCTATCTCAACTTTTATTTTAATTTCTGAATTACATATTATATATGTGATATATATATTATGTATATATCATGGTAATAAGTACAAATCTAATTAGGTTTTATGACCTTTAATAGGTTTACATTATCTATAATTACCAAGTCTAAACGTCTTAATATAGCATTCTAAGACCTGTACAACTTAATCTTCCCAGATTCATCAATTACCTGCCCCACAATCCTATGTTCTTTATATATTTATGCTTTTTCTTGTGCTTTTGCCATCTTTTTAGGTCTTTTTTACGAGCTTTTCTATTTCTTCAGAAATAATTAATTACTGGTTCCTCCATCTTCTCATAGTATTATAAGATCTATAAACTAGGGAACACTAGGTATGATTTATTCATCTTCATGTTTATTTTTTGAATTGGATTTACCAATCTTGAAAGATCCTTTCCTGGAAACATACCGACTGTGATTTGCTAAGCCAACAGATTCACACAGAGTATTTTTCTTTATTAAATTCCCTTAAACATTATATACACCATCCATACCACACTGTCACTCATGTGGGTTGCTTTGAGATTAGTCCATTGCTGTTTCATATCTTTACTGGATACTCCTTAAGGGACACGATCGCTGCTGTCTCTTTTGTTTCCTTGTGACTAAAAAGCATCAGTAACAGTAGAAGTATTTAATAAAGTGAATAGCCTATATATTTATAAGCCTGGGCACCTTTCATTCTTTATTCAAATACTTTTTTATTCCAATACTTTAACTCTCCATGTTTATTCTCTTCAATTTTATCTCCAACTATGGGATTCCCTCGATTGACCAGGAATCTGCCTGAATTCTCTTTTATCTTTAAGCAGCTAAGGATTCATTCAAAAACATTTCTTCAGGCTCGGTGCTCATAGCTCAGCGGTTAGGGTGCCAGCCAATGAGGCTGGCAGGTTCAAACCCAGCCAGGGCCTGCCAAACAACAATGACAACCACAACCAAAAAATAGCTGGGCGTTGTGGTGGGTGCCTGTAATCCCAGCTACTTGGAAGGCTGAGGTAAGAGAATTACTTAAGCCCAAGGGTTTGAGGTTGCTGTGAGCTATAACGCCATAGCACTCTACCAAAGGCAATATAGTAAGACTCTGTCCCAAAAAGAAAAAAGAAAAGTTTCTTCACTTTATAGAGAGACCAGGGTTTCCTCAAAGATTCCAAAGTTGACCAGTTAAACATATGTATTTTTTCTTTACAAAGTTAATATACTGATTACAATAATTCAAATAATACCAAAAAGTAGACAGACAAATTCCTCCTCAATCCCCCAATATAGCAACTTATTGCATAACATGTAAGATATCTCATGTGTATATGTACTAAATAGCTGACATATATTAAATATACACTTTTATAATTTTTATATACGTAAATTTATATTACATCAACCATTTTACCTAATAAATAATAGAATTTTTTTATATCTATACTTCAACTCTTTTAGTTTAACAAAATAAAATTAACCTATTTGGAAAGAGAAGTTTGATAAGAAGCAGAACTTTGATTATGGAACATGGTAATGAAAACAAGTGCTCACATTTCACATCTGCCTTACAAACATAATTTCTCCTCAGTGAACTAAGGGGGCCAAGTTCTATAGTAACAGCAGCGATGCTATGTACACACAAAAATAGCACAGAATTTAAACTTATCCCGGCCCCCTTATTCTCACGTCTTTGTTAGTATTGTGTCAATGTTCTATGTCAGCCTTGCTCATACTCTTATACCAAATTCTTAACAAATGGGTATCTTGACAAGAGAATTTCCTTAAACTCCTAAAATTACGATGAAGCCAGTATGTTAGATTCGATGGCAGACTTTGCTGAAGCTATGAAATCTGCTCTCCACCACCAGTTGAATTTGGGAGCATCTATTTGTGCAGTGTGCTAGACAAAACCATGCTTCTAAAAGCCAGAAGCAGACTATGCCCAGCATCCTCTTAAAAATCAAGCCAGCACAGAAGGCAGTATCATGCAACGTTGGTGCAATCATTCAGGAACTTCTATATATTCAGTGACTCTACTTCTAAACCCAAAGCACAAGAAAATTCATGAGATTCCATGGGATATGTCCTAGTTGATGCAAAGTAATCCCAACACAAAATGTAATCCAAATTTAAGATGGGGTAGCCACTTTCACAGAGGAAGCCTCCGCAGATTTATTAGGGAGAGAACTAATGCCAGATTCTACCTCCAAAGAAACTTGTTCAAAGATACATGATCAGCCTAAAAAAAAAGAAAAGGAATACTTTCACAAAAAAGAAAAAAAAAAGCTCCTTTCTGGTGCTAATCACCCCTGAAAAAATCAACACATGGCACCAAGCAGTAAACTCATGTCAACCTGTGCACTGTAAACCTCTATTCAAAGGAAGAACTTAAATCCCCACCTGTTTCCCCAGCAGTCTCCGCAGCATCACCCATGGGTCATAAGTGACATGAGTGGAAACACAACTCCAGAGTCACTCCATCAGCGTTTAAGCTCATTGGATCTCTGCCCCTGGACATGTGCACTAAACCAGTGCACATGTCCAGGGGCATGTGGCTGCACCACTACAAGCCAAAGGGGCTTGATTAGAAGCAGGGCTAACTAAAGAGAAGTGGGGAGAATTGTAGAAGCTGAACAGTTAGCAATGTGGCATGGACTCTGACTGCTGGAGAACCAAAGCAGTCAGCAGATCAATGCTGCATACTTCAAACCCAGAGGAGCTTTTAACTGAGATTTCACACAGGCCCGGGGGTGAATAAGCAAAGCCACCAATTGGTGACAGACAGCCTGTCTGCATGTGTACTTAGAAGACACTGGACTGTGCGTCATTAATTGGGCAACTTTGAGCCCCACTCATACATATGAATAGTAATGCTCTCAGTGGCAGCATCTACTAATACTGAGGACAAAAATAAATACTTCAACATGAAGTATAGGCACAGGACAAGACAGGTCTCTCTTGAGTTTTGAATTCTCATCGTAAACTCCCGATAATTGACAGTAACAGTGCTGCGGGTAATGGACACAGTACTTATTTCCCATCACTTGGAAGTACCTGCTTGGTTCCCTGGACTATTTTCAGTCTTTGCAAATGTTACTCTTCCTGAAACCCCCACTCCACTTTCTCAGTCGCCTTAGCTAGCCAGTGGTTTTACTGAGCTCCCTGTCGTTTGTGTACATATAACATGTAAGCCTTCATTGTTCAGCTACCTGAGCATTTCTCCTTTCCCTGGCCCCCTCCCCCAAACATTTCGCCAGACTGTGCCAGTCTATCAAGATGAAAACAAGACTATGACACTCGGAACAAACTTCTCCTGTCAGATGCACACAGGGGGCCCTCTGTTGCACAATCTGCACTTGTCCCTCATGCAACAGAGATTCAACCCCTAGATATGAGATCCAGACTGCAGATCAGAGGAGAGACTGACTTCTGCCCTTCATTTGGGCCAAAGAATACTTATCTCCTTATTTCCAACTTCTTCTCAGGTTGCAGCTAATCCTGGGGAGATGTAAATATGTAAGTAAAACCCAGGGCAATATTCACAGGTTATCCCTTAGAAAATGCCAGCACTTTTCAGTTGCCTTATCACAGCCTGATTCAGCTCCTTATTCATAAAAGGCCAATAACAAGAAAAGCCAGCTCAGTGTCAGGGAGGACTGCAGGAGTTGCCACCATATACTGATCTTTTTGTTCTGACACATTGGTGTGTGGGATTGAGCTGTGGGCAAAATTTCTGGGTCTCTCTCTCTCTCTTGCAGCCCCAGGCTATCCTTAATCCACAGCTCTGCTGAAGAAATCTTTTCTGCAGCAAACATAGACAGGAAATTTCAAGATTGCTGTTGGTGTTTAATATTTATTGAACACCCACGACTGGACCAGGCACTCTACTGATGTGTAGCTTGCATATCATTAGAACTTTCTGAGGGAAAAAAATTACTTTGGCTGAAAGCTAAAAGCTGTCTAGCTATTGTAAGGGCAACAAGAATACACATTCCTCAAATATCTCTAATTGCTTCCCATAACACAATGCAATTTTCTGCTCCTTCCATTAAGAATAGTCATTAACATGATACACTCACTGAACACATCTCTTTCTTTAAACATTCCACTAAGCTTGATAGTAGCTGAAGCTTGAAAAAAAATCACCATGTTAAAACATATTTCTAAAGGATTTTAGAACCCAAGGTTGAAGCTTCTGATGAGCTGAATCTACAGATGCCAAGTCGACCCCCTTTCCTGAGACAGTCCTAAGAGTAAAAAGAAGCACACGATGGCCTTTACTCCTACCATTTTTATAGAGCTCAGCAACAGGTCACTTTCCCCAGACCTAGTAGCCTTCCATCCTAACTTCTATATCATCATTGACAACAAGATCTAGAACGCTTCAAAGTTCTGGCACCCTGAACCTAGGCCACTTTCTGACAGCCTTCCTTCTCAAAGATAGGCCCTGCATATTGACAGGAGTCCTAAAAAATGAGAGGCACGTTTAACTCCCCAGATTCTAGAGTACCTGGATCTCTATTAGTGAGTTTCTGTCTGCCCTGTTGGACTGGTATTAAAGATCTCCCAAATCACCACATTTGGGCCTAGAAAAAAGTTTGCATGGATATCCACCAAAGCATAAATCATTGTTACCTCTGGGTGGTAAGAAAACACGTGATTTCAATTTTCTCCTTTATGGTACTTTCCAAAAGATCTACAGTAACATATTACTTCTATACTCAGTGTAAAAAAAGAAAAGTGTTTTGTGGTTTAAGACTTGACCAAGATATATCATCACTCTTCCACTGTGTTTTGACTTTAGTAAATTATCTCTTTGTCTTTTGCAAATCTAGCCTGTTGAAAAATAGCTTTCTCTCCACAAAGGGGCCAAAATCTAAAGACCAAATTCTGGCTCAGTGCCCGTAGCTCAGTGAGTAGGACAGCAGCTGCATACAGCAAGGCTGGCGGGTTCGAGCCCAGCCTGGACCAGCTAAACAACAATGACAACTGCAACCAAAAAATAGCTGGGCGTTGTGATAGGCACCTGTAGTCCCAGCTACTTGGGAGGCTGAAGCAAGAGAATTGCTTAAGCCCAGGAGTTTGAGGTTGCTGCGAGATGTGACTCCATGGCACTCTACTGAAGGTGACATAGTGAGACTCTGTCCCAAATAAATAAATAATTAAATAAATACCAAATTCTTAGGAAAATTATTTTTAAAATCTTTTGTAACATAAAGAAAATCAAGATATTGAGACCATATCCCTGATGGCATAGAAAAAATGAGTGATTTATTAATTATATATAAGGTCAAGATTTTCACACCACCCATGAAAACTATAAAAGACAAGTTTAAGTTAAAAAATCATAAAATTAAAAATTAAATTAAAATAATAAAATAATGTTTTTAGCAGTAACTTAGACGGAACTGGAGACCATTATCCTAAGTGAAGTATCCCAGGAATGGAAAACTAATTGGGAGCTAACCGAAGGGCACACATAGGCACAGGAAGTGTAAATGTCATTGGAAATCAAGAAGGGGGAAAGAGAAGGATGAAAACTTACCTGTCTTGTACAATGAGCACTATTCTGGGTGATGGGCACCTAAAAACCCCAACTTAACCATTATAAAAGGTATCCATGTAACAAAAATATTTGCACTCCCCTAATATTTTGAAATTTAAAAAACATAAAGTTAAAACTGAGTTGGAAAATAAAGACAAAAATCATAAAGAAGTGAAAGTGTGACATGGGGAATTATGCCCTGAATGAAAACACAAAGGACCTTCAGCCTTGGATAAGTTTCTCTACCACTTCACTGCCACCATGCATTAGTTGCAAGATGTGGATCTTTCTTTGTTGATGGAGAGCTACTATCTTATAACCCCAGAAGTTTCTTTACAAAATGGATTATTTATGCTATGTTACAGGATCGGTGACCCACCTTCCTCTTTTGTGTCTATCAGTACCGAAGTTCGCTGTTATACATTTCAATTTCTGTAGTCTAAACTCTACAGCCCACTGTCACTTGTTTCTTCATTATAAAATCTGTGCATATGACTTTAGCTTCAAGTACAAATTACATTTGAAAATAAAAGGAAAAAGCACAATGTGATACTACTTTATACATATTAAGATGGTTACAATCAAAAAGACAGCTAATAACCAGTATAATCAGTGTCATCCATCAGCTGGAGAAAGCTGAACACTCATACATTGTTGCGTATGGGAATGTAAAATTGTACAGTTTCCAAAATACTATTTGGTTTTCATTTGTTTGTTTGTTGTTTTTTAGTTTTTGAGACACAATCTTACTTTTTTGCCCTCAGTAGAGTGCTGGAGTGTCATATAAGTCGCAGCAACCTCAAACTCTTGAGCTGAAGCACTCCTCTTGCCTCAGCCTCCAAAGTAGCTAGGACTACAGGCGCCCACCACAATGCCTGGCTACTTTTTTTTTTTAGAAATGGGATCTTGCTCTTGCTCTTACATAGGCTGGTCTGGAACTCCTGAGCTCAGGCAATCCACCTGTCTTGGCCTCCAAGCTAAAATACTATTTGGAAAACAATTAGTTCCCCCAAAAGGGTAAATATATAGTTATCATGTGACCCAACAATTCCATATGATTACACATAAATATGTATGTAAATATTCATAGCAGTATTGTTTATAATAGCTAAAAAGTAGAAATAAATATCCATCAACTGATGAATAGATAAATAAAACGTAGGATGTCTATACAATGGCATATTATTCATCTGTAAAAAGGGAATAACTTGGATGAACCTTGAAAACATGTTACGTGAAAGAAACCAGAATGATACAAAAGGCCACATATTAGAAGATTCCATTTATATGAAAAGCCCAGAATAAGCAAAGCCATGGACACAGAGAATGGACTAGCAGTTGCCAGGAGTCAGGGGAACAAGAATGGGAAAGAAATGACATGAACACAGGATTTCTTTCTGGGTAATAAAAACCTTCTGAATTAGCTAATGATAATGGTTGTACAGCTTTGTGAATACACTGTACCACTAAATGGTACACTTCAAGAGTGAATTTTTTGGAAAATTCTGTGAATTATCTCTTAAATATTATATTATATTTCAACTGAACTGGAAATATCAATATAAATTTATGATGTTTAAAATATATTTTTCCTAGTTCTGGCCATTAAAATTTTGTTGAAGCATCATCACTCCAGTAGCAAGGAGAAGACCTGGCATGCATATTTTGCCCTTTGATACCATTGTCAAAAAAAAAAATCAGAACTTCTTGGAGAAAGGCTGATTCCAGGCCTGGTGCAGTAAATACATAAGGTCAGTCTAGGACAATTTGTGTCAGAAAGCCAAAATTAACAGGATTGGGTAAAAAGGATGCAGAGACTATCTTGAAAAAACTTCCACTGGCCAACATTACGATTTAACCCATAAAAGAACAATGATTGTAGCTGATGAAAATCTATGATTATCTGTAAGTCCACAATGGTACTTTTAGAGAATGAGTCCTTGAGAAAGAAGAAAAATGAGCAAAAAACTAACCTTATTTGTCGACATCATTTGAAATAGCCATTCAACCAACATCTTACTTTAAAAACATGTAAATCGAGGGAAATAAACAGTCTGCCTTTTCAGTAGAAACTCGGTTTCAGCCAAATAGCCCCACTGACAAATATACCTATATTTCTCATATATTTTCATTATATATTATATCTATTTGTATGTACACATATTCCCCACTAATATTTGAGCAGAAACCTGAAAGAAGTGAGGAAACAAACCACCCATACATCGAAAGGAAAAGCTTTTAAGCTAAAGGAGCCCCAAATGTGAAGTTTCCGAGGTAGGAGCACGTTGGGAGGCCAATGAGGTTGCAGAGACAAGAAGAAGGATGTAGATGATAAGGTCCAAGGAATTGCAGGAGAATGCCCAGGGCTTCTAAAAGTGATCTTTTTTAAATCACCTGAAAATGAAGACCTCTTTTTTTCTCATTAGTGTGTGTAATTACCTCCTATCTTCCCTTTGATCACCTTCATTTCTTAGTCTAGGTATAACAAACATGGGGGAATGGTGTGCCTGCATGTGGTACTCACTACAGATAAAGTTAATTGATTATAGCTTCAGAATCCTTTTCTGCTCTCATTAGATCAAATTTATCTATTTGTCACTTCTATTCCATAATCTTAAGGAGTATACACATGTAATCCTTGTCCTAATTAAGCCAGAAAGTCTATGCTGTATAGAAAATACTAAATAACTTTGAGACCTCTTTGGTTCCTTGAATCTGTTAGCAACACTTCACTTCCTCTTAGTGTGGATTCCCCAGAAAGCAAAGCCTGAAAGAAGGCTTAGGTAAAGTGTAAGCTCTTTGTTGGAGAATGTGATCCAAGGGACAATAGTGAGGGATGGAGGAGAAGAGAGGGAAAAGGGAGCTAATACGAATATGCATTATTCGGCTGGCCACCTTCACTGTGACCAATTGGTCAATCCTATAGAAAATCTTGAAATTTTTCTCGGGAAGGAAGAGGAAGCATTTATCCATAGTCTCTAATTACTGATGATATCAGATCAGTTGTTCTGTGGAATGATTCACCTTCTGGATTTGCCTGTTTCCCTGTGGTGTAGTTCTTCTACCTCCTGACTTTCCTATACCTGGGAAGTTAGAACTAACATCTTGATTAGATTCAATTTGCATACTTTTGGCTACAATTCATCATGGCTAAAGTTATTAATGTTTCTTTCCATTCCATCATACCAGGTCATACCTTTAGAAGGTTGGCTGACCATAGTAATACAAAGGTTGACCACTGGATTTGGGTGATGACAGCCTATTCTCTCTGCTACATCATTATGATTTTTCCCTTTTGAAACAAGGAAGTCATCTGATTTCTTTGGAATCATAAAAATGTCTATTCCCCATCAAACATTCACTTAATGGTTTTCATATCAATTTGTATTCAATTGTACTCTATAAAGACTGCACATGCCCAATAAATATTGCTTATTATATGAATGAATGTTAGATATATCTGGGGATGGATTTCTCATCTTCCACTATCTTCATCCCCACTCCAGCCATTAGATCTGAGGAGGTTTTCTGGAGACTGAGATTGGTCTACAAAGATAAAGACTGCCAAACATTTGTGTATCCTGAGATAGTTCTTGAGCACCCTTCATCCTTTTGTTGTATAGTTTTATAGCTTGAGTTGCTACTATCCTTTAAAGTCAGCTAAGAAAGTGCAAGGAGGAATATATATTTTCTTGGGTACTAGATTATGAGATAACTACTCATTTTCATTCATTTATTTCGTTAATTCATCCCAAAGTGCTTTGTGTCTTTGGTTGTAATTTGTCATATCTATGTAAAACTGGCCGTTTCCAGTGTCATAAAGGAGCAGTGACCTGTGTTATCCAGGGGATATTTATTTATAAAGGTGACGGTGGAAATTTAACTTCCACGGGCTCCTAGAATCCAAGTCCCAAACAGAAACCTGCCACTGCTCCATTACTGCCTATATCAGGAAATTATACTACCACTTTCTCACTTATTCCTACTGTAAACCCAAGAGTCATCCTTGTCTCCTCCTTTTCCCTCACCCCTCACAGTCAATCAAACAATACAACCTATCAATTCTATCTCTTAATCATCTCTCGAAGGTAGCCCTTCCACCAGTGTTAGTGCCTTTGAGTCTATCACCACAGTTCAGGGGGGAGAGTATTTCCAAGAGGAAAGGGGCTCATGCCATCCCCTATGCATATATTACCTCTGGATATGGAATAAACCAACGATATTTATAAAAGTTTATGTCTGGAGCATCAACTTCTCCATTCTTATCAATTCCTACTCTTCTCTTTTTTTTTCTTTTTTTTCTTTTTTGCAGTTTTTGGCCGGGGCTGGGTTTTGAACCTACCACCTCCGGCATACGGAGCTGGCGCCTTACTCCTTTGAGCCACAGGCGCCGCCATCAATTCCTACTCTTCTCAAACTCTGTATTTGAGTCATTACTAAACTTATTTTGGTTCCTCAAGTGGTTTCTTTCTTACTTCACAAATACACTTCTACTATCTCCCCAGAAGCATCACCTTCTCCTGGCTAACTTCTCCCCAAAAATAAGATTGCAGCTATTGATAAACATCCCCTCATCAGGAAGACTTTCCCCAACCCTTCTTATCACAATTTATTGTATGATACTTACTTATTTAACACCTGCCTTTTCTTTTATCCTAAAATCTCAGGAAAGTTACAACCAGATTTTTCTTCTTCCTAAACTTTTTTTTTTTTTTGCTTGCATATTTTATATCCTTCACCTGCAGATTTTGTGAACATTAGAAAATATTATCTTTAAAAATGTCTTCAGTTGTTTAGAATATAGGAGTAAGTACAGAGTAAGTATTCCCTGGGAAGACTAAATTACAATGCCTTCTTAAAAGCTGGCCTATAAATTGTTCCTGACTCATCTCTGCCTTGTGTTTCCTGGAAGGATCTAGGAAATGGTGATAATACTTCCCAGGCTAGGTAGTTAGCAAAAATAGAGATGACACATTACATGTGCCCAACATGGAATAAGCACTCAAGACATGGCAGCTATTATTAAAAAATAAAATAATAGGTTCATTCATGGATTTCAAATTGCCTATTACCTCCTTAAAAACGAATGCAAACCTTTCTGTGGCTGTATATGTATTCGTGTCTGTGTACTATTCTGGAGACATGGTCAATATCTTTCAATAACTTCTCAGAGGGGACTATGAATAAGAAAAAGTTAAGAATCACTGCCATGGTTTCTTCAGGAAATCTGGTGTTCTGGCAAAAATGAAAATGTTGACAATGTGATTGTTGTGTCATCTGGCTGGCCAAAGCAATGTTTTCTGCTAAAGCAAAAATTGGAAGTCTTGGAGCCAAAATGATCTCAACTAAATGGTTCTTCTACATTATGTTTCCATCTGCCCAGCATGTGAGCCATTAACACGTTTCCTGTTGATGATTTTCCTATCCTTATTTGCAAGAAAATTGCACTGAGACAAGTTCAAAAGAATCATTTATCTAATGTACTGGAAAACCAAATAAATGAAACATAATTTTACATACACTAATGATTTTACAACAATAAAGAGTGATTACTTATGGGAAATTAAGCACACATTGACCAAGACTACCTCAAAGTCATTTATCTACTAGTTTTTATTATATATACGTGTATATATGTACGTTTCTATTCTAGTCCAAAAAATAGCAAGGCTCATGATGTGTTGAAACAAATTATTTCAACACTTAATGCATCATTTGTCCCGCATTTCCACATGTTGTGTCATCACCATTTGACCTCAACTCATTGTTAAATATTTAATAGTACTGTTGGATAAACAATACAAAGTATTGTTTACTTTTGAATGTGACATTTACATGAAAAAAATAAGCCAATACATGCTGCAAAAGGTACTAGTTGAGGCTGTAGCACTAACCTTGCTAGTGGATGGAGAATGAAAGATAAGGGGAAAGGAAGCCACAGGAAACATGAATGAATCAGGGAAACAATGACAACTGAAAACATGCCATCACTCTCCAATAAAGAATAAAACAAAAAGTAACTGCCACCCAAATGTTGGCATAATGGAAAGTGCATATTTCCTTGTCTCCAAACTTAAGCACAATATGGATTGTTTAGAGTAGGAGTCTATTTACATGTAACTGATGAAATAATATTCAACAAAAGACTAACCAATGGAGAATTATTTTTAATTTTCATTTATTCTATGGTATATAGAATAGAATAAAGAATACATGCAAAAGTTTTTAATGAGTTAGCACACCACTTCTAGAAAGTAAGCTCAATATACTCTTTTTTGACCAGGGACAATCAAGCCTTGGGAAGTATAAAGAAAAGTACCAGTCAGCACTAGGAAATCTTTATAACCATTGAGTTCCTTTGAAATACAGAAGTAAAAACTGCATATAATATCCTACTTCAACATGATTTTCAATGACAGCCAAAATACAGAATGGACCCATAAGCCATAGTTGAGAGAAATTAAAGAAAATCTAAGTAAATGCAAAGACATACCATGTCCATGGTTTTTGAAGACTCGGTTTTGTTAGAATATCAATTCTCCTCCAAAATGATCTAGCTCAATCGTAATCTCTTTTTTTTATTATTAAATCATAGCTGTGTACATTAATGTGATCACGGGGCACCATACACTAGTTTGATACACTGTTTGACACATTTTCATCACTCTGGTTAACATAGCCTTCCTAGCATTTTCTTAGTTATTGTGCTAAGACATTTATATTCCACACTTACTAAGTTTCACATATACCCTTGTAAGATGCACCGCAGGTGTAATCCCACCAATCCCCCTCCCTCTGCCCACCTCCCCCCTCCCTTCCCTCCCTTTCCCCTTTCCCCCTATTCTTAGGTTGTAACTGGGTTATAGCTTTCATGTGAAAGCCATAAATTAGTTTCATAGTAGGACTGAGTACATTGGATACTTTTTCTTCCATTCTTGAAACACTTTACTAAGAAGAATATGTTCCAGCTCCATCCACATAAACATGAAAGAGTTAAAGTCTCCATCTTTCTTTAAGGCTGCATAATATTCCATGGTGTACATATACCACAATTTATTAATCCATTCATGGATCGATAGGCTCTTGGGTTTTTTCCATGATTTAGCAATTATGAATAGGGCTGCAATAAACATTCTAGTACAAATATCTTTGTTATGGTGAGATTTTTGGTCTTTTGGATATATGCCTAGTAGAGGAATTATAGGATTGAATGGCAGATCTATTTTTAAATCTCTAAGTGTTCTCCATACATCTTTCCAAAAGAAACGTATTAATTTGCATTCCCACCGGCAGTGTAGAAGTGTTCCCTTTTCTCCACATCCACGCCAACATCTCTGGTCTTGGAATTTTGTGATATAGGCTAATCTTACTGGAGTTAGATGATATCTCAAAGTAGTTTTGATTTGCATTTCTCTGATGATTAAAGATGA
>CAUYPK010021747.1:0-13269 GCA_963574355.1 Loris lydekkerianus
AAACATAAAAACACTGACAAACTCTGACACAAATATTTCTTATCACTTAAAAATTTTACCTCTGTCATGTTTACATGGATGGAGCTGGAACATATTCTTCTTAGTAAAGTATCTCAAGAATGGAAGAAAAAGTATCCAATGTACTCAGCCCTACTATAAAACTAATTTATGGCTTTCACAAGAAAGCTATAACCCAGTTATAACCTAAGAATATGGGGAAGGAGGAGTGGGAGGAGAGGGAGGTGGGAGAATAGGCAGAGGGAGGGTGATTGGTGGGATTATACCTACGGTGCATCTTACAAGGGTCCATGTAAAACTTAGTAAATGTAGAATATAAATGTCTTAACACAATAACTCAAAAAATACCAGGAAGGCTATGTTAACCAGTGTGATGAAAATATGTCAAATGGTCTATAAAACCAGTGTATGGTGCCCCATGATTGCATTAATGTACACAGCTATGATTTATCAATAAAAAATAAATAAAAATAAAATAAAAATTTTACCTCATAAATTATAGATATAAAAGGTTGCTCTTTAGAATATATATATACAGATACATATATACACATGTATATATACATACATATTCACATGTATATATACATGCAAGTATTTATCTTGTTGTTTATTTGAGATGGAGTCTTTTTCTGTCACCCAGGCTGCACTGCAGTGGTTTTTCTATAGATCATTGCAGCATCAAAGCCCTGGGCTCAAGTGATCCTCCTTCCTCTGTCTACCAAGTTACAACAATTACAGGACTAAAATGTTCACTTTCATCACTCCTATGATTCATTTAGATGGGAAATGAAGATAAAATATATTAACTAAGTTTCTATAAATTTAATGCCATTGAAACACACTGTTCTGAACCATTTTTCAATTCAGCTCATCTATGTTATTTTCTAAGTTGACACTATCTCTGGTAATTAGAAGCTTTCTTGGTGCTACATTTATTTTGAGTTTCCCAGAAGACTTTCTATTACATTGTCTTTTTAACCTACCGATAGTCCATAAGTTTGGTTATTGATAATGTCACCAGAAGATGACAATGGGAAATTTTTACACCAATGTCATGTATGTATACATGGGGGTAACAACCTTATGACTACCTTCTGAGCTATAGTGTTTTCATGATGTTAAGATACATCTCTATTTAAATGATGTAAGAAAATACCCTTTAAAATAAATTAAATGCAACATTTTTCCTGTGAATGCCCATTTCTCAAGGTCAAATCAAGGTTGCTATGTTGGGGGACCTAAACTCAGCAACACACAAACCCTTTCTCCTCTCCTCCTAAAATGAAAACACAAAGGATCTACATAACCCCACCTCCAATATTTTGTGTCAAAGAATCATAACCTTCAGGGCAGGCAGTAAAATTTTCCCATCTCCTATGTCTGGGTGTCATCTGTGCCTATGGGTCTGTAACTTTACAGGCTCAGTAAAGTCACTCTCCCCTTTCAATAAACCTAGCCTGACCATCTTACCTCTAGTCTTGTCTCTGGGTGCCACCACCTACACCTTTCATATGATACAGAAATCCCAGGACTGACGGATGACGGCAGTTGGCTGCTAGCCTCCCTAGTCACCCCAGTTTTCTCTGGTTGTGCATAGACCCTACTCCACTAACGTGCCTGTGGGAGAATCCTAGAGTATTTCACCCCAACTGCTACTTAAGGGTGAGTAAGGTCCTGAAATAGCTTCACATTGAACTCCCTGTGCTCACTCTTTGACTTGCTCCCTGCTGCTATGTCCTCACATTTGCCTCTCTTCTTCATCTTCTTTCTTCATTAGTTAGTTCACATCAAATTGGAGAGTTTTATCCTAGTGCTGTGCTCTGCTGGGGTCCTGGGGATCAGAAATCATTTCATCTTTCATTTCTCATTTCAACCCCAACACAGGACACTCCTTTAGGCTTTTAAGGTCTTGGGGACCTCACGTTTTCTGAGAAAACAATAGGGATGCCTGATCTTTCTCAGTATTTCTTTATTTTTTCCTCCTCCATGCCCTGGCTCTTATGAGACATGGGATGCCTTTTTTTCCACCCCACTAGAGGAAGGCGATGTGTACATAGGAGATGGCCCTACCAACCCCCTGAACAGAGACAACCCAGGGGTGTCTTCTTCAACCTCAATACAAATTAGAAAACAGGTAATTTAATTTAATTTAATTTAATTTTTATTAAGTCATAAACACATAGGTCATGTATACATTGATGCCTTTATAAGTTTCATTGTGCTGATTTTATATACAATTAGGAATACCTACATCAAACTAGTTAATATAGCCTTCACCTCATTTACTTAATTATTGTGGTAAGACATTTATATACTATACTTAATAGATTTGGCATGTACCCTTGCAATATGAACCATAGGAATGAACCCACTGAGACCTTTAATTTTAATATCTTATAGAACTTAAATAATTTCCTCCAAAAAAGGAAGAAGGAGTGAAATGTCCTATCTTTAAGTCTTTCTCTCCCTTTGCTTTTACTCATCCTTATACAAATCATTTTTTGAACACCTCCCTTCTATCTTCCACAGTCTTCCTCTATATCTTCCCTACTGCAGGGATTCCTCCAGCTCCTACTGCTCCTGCACTTTCTAGCCTGCCCCTGAGCACAAATACACTCTGAGAGAGAAAGAAAAAAAAAAAATAGACTGATAAGAAGTCCCAAAAGCAGAGAAGTTTTTCAATAGTAGCTGCCTCTGTTAATATGGTGAATTACATTTGTGGATTTGCGTATTTTAAGCCAACCTTGTATCCCTGAGATTAAAGTTACGTGATCATTATGTATAAAGAAAGACCATATTAACACCCCCACCCAAGAGATGCAGAGAAAACATTTGGTATTACTCAGCATCTTTTCTAACAAGAACACTTAAGAATTCGGATATAGGTGGCACATTTCTTAAACTGATTGAAGTCATCTATGACAAACTCACAGATAATATCACAAAGAATGAAGTAAAACTGAAAGATTTTCCACTTAGAACTGGAACCAGACAATGAGATCCTCTTTTTCCACTACTATTAAACATAGTGCTGGAAGGTCTATGCAATGTAATTAGGTATGACAAGGAAATGAAGGCCATCCAAAACAGAACACAAGAGATAAAACCCTCGCTTTTTGCATAATATATAATCTTAATTCATAGAACCCAAAATACTCAACCATAACACTCCTGAAAGTGATCAAAAATACAGTAATATCTTAGGACATGAAATCAATGTCCACAAACCAGTACCCTTTATTTATGCTAATGGCAGCCAAGTTGAAAAGCAAATCAAAGACACAATTCCCTTCACAGTAGCTTCAAAGAAAATGAAATACTCAGGAATATACCGAACTAAAGAGGTAAAGGACCTCTACAAAGAAAATTATGAAAACTGAACACAGTAAATTGCAGAAGATATTAACAAATGAATTTTGTAACCTGAGACACTGCTGTATTCCTTGATCACTTCTAAGAGTTTTGTAGTAGAATCTCTAGTGTTTCCCAGATATATAATCATATCATCTGCGAACAACAAAAGTTTGATCTCTTCTGACCCTATATGGATACCCTTAATCGCCTTTTCTTCCCTAATTGTGGTGGCTAAAACTTCCATTACAATGTTAAAAAGCAATGGAGACAATGGGCAGCCTTGTCTGGTTCCTGATCTGAGTGGAAATGATTCAAATTGAACTCCATTCAATATGATATTGGCTGTGGGTTTGCTGTAGATGGCCTTTATCAGCTTAAGAAATGTCCCTTCTATACCAATTTTCTTACATGTTCTGATCATGAACGGATGCTAGATATTATCAAAAGCTTTTTCTGTGTTGATTGAGAGAATCATATGGTCTTTGTTTTTTAATTTGTTTATGTACTGAATTATACTTATAGATTTACGGATGTTGAACCAGCCTTGAGATCCTGGGATAAAACCGACTTGGTCATGATGTATAATTTGTTTGATGTGTTGCTGGATTCTGTTTGTTAGGATGATGTTGAATATTTTTGCATCTATATTCATTAGTGATATTGGTCTATAATTTTCTTTTCTTATTGGGTCTTTTCCTGGTTTGGGGATCAGGGTGATGTTTGCTTCACAGAATGTGTTGGGTAGTCTTCTTCTTTTTCTACCTTTTGGAACAGGTTGAGTAATATAGGTACTAATTCCTCTTTGAAGGTTTGGTAGAATTCTGATGTGAAACCATCTGGTTTTATGCTTTTCTTTTTAGAGATGCTTTGTATGGTTGATGCTATTTCAGAACTTGATATGGGCCTGTTCAACATTTCTACTTGATTCTGGCTAAGTCTTGGAAGATGAAGTGCTTCCAAGTATTGGTCAATTTCCTTCAGATTTTCATATTTCTGAGAATAAAGTTTCTTGTAATATTTATTGGGGATTTTTTGAATTTCTGAGGAGTCTATTGTTATTTCATCTTTGTCATTTCTGATTGATGAAATTAGAGATTTTACTTTTTTTTTCCTGATTAGGTTGGCCAAAGGTTTATCTATTTTAATGACCTTTTCAAAAAACCAACTTTTTGATTTATTGATCTGTTGTATAATTCTTTTGTTTTCAATTTTATTTAATTTGGCTCTAATTTTGGTTATTTCTTTTCTTCTACTTGGTTTGGGATATAACTCCAGTAAGATTAGCCTATATCACAAAATCCCAAGACCAGAGATGTTGGCATGGATGTGGAGAAAAGGGAACACTTCTACACTTCTGGTGGGAATGCAAATTAATACATTCCATTTGGAAAGATGTATGGAGAACACTTAAATAGATCTGCCATTTAATCCTATAATTTCTGTACTAGGCATATACCCAGAAGACCAAAAATCACACCATAACAAATTTACTTGTACCAGAATGTTTATTGCAGCACTATTCATAATTGCTAAATCATGGAAAAAACCCAAATGCCCATCGATACACGAATGGATTAATAAATTTTGGTATATGTACACCATGGAATATTATGCAGCCTTAAAGAAAGATGGAGACTTTACCTCTTTCATGTTTACGTGGATGGAGCTGTAACATATTCTTCTTAGTAAAGAATCTCCAAAATGGAAGAAAAAGTATCCAATGTACTCAGCCCTACTATGAAACTAATTTATGGCTTTCGCATGAAAGCTATAACCCAGTTACAAACTATGAATAGAGGGAAGGGGTAAAAGGAGAGGAGGGACGGGGAAGGTGGGAGGAGGGATGGGGATTAAATTGGTGAGATTACACCTGCAGTGCATCTTACAAGGATATATGTGAAACTTAGTAATGGTGGAATACAAGTGTCTTAACACAATAACTAAGAAAATGCCAGGAAGACTATGTTAACCAGAGTGATTAAAATGTGTCAAACGGTCTATGAAACTAGTGTATGGTGCCCCATGATCACATTAATGTACACATCTATGATTTAATAAAAAAATAAATAAAAATTAAAAAAAAGGAACAACATACCAGGCTCATGCCTGGGAAGAGTCAAAATTGTTAAAATGTCTATAATTTCCAAAGCAATCTACAGATTCAATGCAATTCCCATTAAAAAAATCAATATCATGTTTTGAAGAACTCTAAAAAATAATATCCATTTCTTATGGAAATGGAACCAGAAAATAACCCATATAGCCAAGGAAATTATTTGTAATAAAAACAACGTCAGAGGCATCACTGTACCAGACATTAGGCCATATTACAAGGCAATGATGATGAAAACAGCATGGCACTGGGACAAATATAGAGAACTAGACATTTGGAACCATATAGAAAACCAAGAAATGAAACTAACATCTTACAGACACTTGATCTTTGATTAGCCAAACAAGAGCACATACTGGGGAAAAGAATCCCTATTCAATAAATGACACTCGGATAGCTGGCTATCCACATGTAAAAGACTGAAACTGGACCCACATCCATCACCACTCACAAAATTTATTTAAGATGAATAAAAGATTTAAATCTAAGATGAAAAATAATAAAAATCCTTGAAGAAAGTGTGGAGAAAAAACTTGAAGATATTGGCCTGGGGAAAGAGTTTATGAAGAAGGTTTCTGTGGCAATGGCAACAAACAACAAAAATAAATAAATGGGACTTTAATTAAATAGAAAAGCTTCTGTATAGCTAAAGAGACAACAAAGAAAGCAAATAGACAACCTTTATAATGGGTAAAGTTATTTGTATATTCCAAATCAAACCAAGGCTTGATAACTAGGATCTACAGATAACTCAAATTAATCAATAACAACAACAAAGCAAACAATCCCATAGATCACTGGGCAAAGACATAAATAAAACCTTCTCTAAGGTTTATTTAACAGATGGGTGGTTAAGAAACTGGAAAAAAATGCTCATCAGTCCTAATCATCAGAGAAACGCAAATCAAAACCACCCTGAGATATAACCTAACTCAAGTAAAATTAGCCCACATCACAAAGTCCCAAAGCTGCAGATGCTAGCATGGATGTGGAGAGAAGAAAACATTTTTACACACTGGTGGGACTGCAAACTAATACAGTCTTTTTGGAAGGAAGTATTAATCCTCAAAGATCTTGAATTAGATCTCCCATTTGATGTTACAATCCCATTACTAGGCATTGACCCAGAAGAACAAAAAATAATTTTATCATAACAACATTTGCACTAGATTGCTTATCACAGCTCAGTTTCTACCAGCCAAGATGTGGAAACAACTAAATGCCCATCAAGTCACGAATGGATTAACAAATTGTGCTACATACACACCATGGAATATTATTGAACCATAAAAAAGATGGAGACTTCACATCTTTTGGAATATTCTGGATGGAGTTTAAACACATTCTTCTTAGCAATGTATCACAAGAATGAAAAAGCAATATTCAATGTACACAACACTAATTTAATGCCAGTAGACAGTCTGATGCCCACTTAGGGGATTGAAAAAACTCATTCCAGTTGGTGGGTAGGGTAATTAGAGTGGGGAATGAGTCAGGGTTAGGGTGCTCTCACTGAATAATCATGGGGTGGGGTGTTTGGCACACATTTTGTGTGTGAACATAACCACAAGAGGGACTCTACCTAACAAAATCAAATATTTTGGTTTGGTTATTTATACCTTCACATTAACCTGAAATAAGTTTACTTAAAAAACATAGTGAGCATATTGAAAGGGTACATGGCAAATCTACTAAGAATAGAGTATAAATGTCTTAACACAACAATTAAGTAAGTGAGATGAAGGCTATGTTAACCAGTTTGAGGCAAGCATTCCAAATTGTACATAAAATCAGCACATTGCACACCATAAATGTATTAATGTGTATAGTTATGACTTAATAAAAAAAAATTGTGGCTGCCACTTTACAATTTCTCCAGAGATAGTTATTCAAAAGGCCTAAGTAAGAACTCTATATTCTCCTAAAGAAGAGAGCTCTGGCCACTGCTACAATTCTGAGTCCCTAAAATAAAATACACTATGAGGAATCTTTTGCTAGAACCCTAGAACCATGTCTTCTCAAAAAAAGAGAAAAGCAGTAGAAGAGAGAATATAATCTCCAATTTTAACATGATTATATTCTTTAAACAGGACATTATGTTCACTTTCTGGAACTAGTAATCTCCTGAATCAACCTCCTCCATAACCATAGACCAATGGGAATGAGTTTCAACTGACTGACACTTCTGACTTTAAAATGGGCTCAACTTCATCACACCAGGATGTCCTTATGTAATTTATTCTCTAACACAGGTAAGTAAATTAATTCTAATAAATACTAGAGCCTCATTCTCTAGTCTTCCTAAACTTTACAAACTTCTATTTTTCTCTCCTATTACCATCATTAAAATGGCATTTTGTACTCCACAGTTTCTCAGTTGTCTGGAAGATAAAGTTATTTTGATCATCCTTTTATACTTTCCAGTATTCTCCCTCCAACCATCTTAGCAACTTAGAGCTACTCACAGTAGGGGAAAGGGACATTTGCACTTTTTAAAGGACACCAACTGTTTCTACATCAATAAGTGTGGTCTGGTCAGAGAGGGCATTATCTGGTTCCAGAAACAAACTACTTAGCTATTCTCTCAAAATGAGGAATCATGGATCAAAAGTCCATGGGGATGCTGGATCTTACTCCTCTTGAACCTCCTCACTGCAATCCTCCTGCTATTGACCCTTTTGTAATACAATTCCTGTTCTCATTTATTCAAAACAGGGTAGAAAAGATGTCATCCACAGTTACAACCAAATTCCTACTAATCCCCAAACCGTCTCCCAATACATGCCAAACCTGTACAGACCTACCAACACCTGACTCATCCTACTAAGGACAACTATGACCCTATCCAGCCAGTAGCAGTTTCAGAAGACAGACCATCATTCTCATCACCCATTGTAACAAGAGTTGGGAATGTTGGGGGGCCTAACCAGCCACACATGAGCCCTTTCAACTCCTCCTCTTTCTTCTCTTCTAAGACAAAGATACAAACGATCTGCTTAGCCCCACTCCCAAAGTTTGTACCAAAGGATCCTGACCTTCTAGGTAAGCTGTAAAAATTTTCCTCCCTCTATAGCCACATATAAAAGGGGTCTCTAACCGCCCATGAGCACAGATGCCACATTAGCACTGCCCAGGCAGGTCCCCCTCCCATTTCAATAAACCTGGCCTGAACATCTAAGCTCTGGTCTCATTTCTAGATGCCACCACTTACAACTTTCAAGATCATCTACTATGTTATTCTCTCTTATTGAGGAAATTGTTTAAATACAGTTTCCTTTAAGCTACTGAAGGATTTCGAGGAAGCTGTACTCAAAATGTGACTCTTGGTATAAAAATAATTTTGAATCAAAGTCTCTAAGAGATACACATACCTAGGAAGGGGCTTTCCCTCTATCTGCATCAACCCAGACAGACCCAGCAAAAACCAACTGACTTCCCTTCCCCTTACTGTTATGTCTATTTTAGAAGAGAAGATCAAAAATTGAAACAAGACCTGGCACAAAGCATTTTAACTACAACACCTGTTTCCCATTTAATTTAATTTTTAAAGAGAATCATTTACAGGTTAACTGTTTCTGCTCCATCAACTCATTCTCCTAAGTGTCTGTTCCTCCTTCACAGTAATCATTTATTGCACTGAAACAGCATTACCTATATTATTCATCTCCCTCCTGCCCTCTCAAATAAGGGTATTTAAATTTCTAAAACACATTGGGATACTGGATAATCACACTATGGCTCTCTTCATGTGAACAGGCAATAAATTTTTCTCTTATTAATCTGTCTCTCTGTGAGTTGATCTTTTCAGAGTAAAGTGGAAGGTTCCCCTCACCCCCACATTATTATTGGTGCTTGATATTCCCATTTTTTTATCTTGCAATAAATTATTACCATTTTGCACTGCCTACGGGCTCATTTTGGATGTCCATGTGGAAAACTCACACTAGAACCAGGGTCCAGTCATTTATGACAGCTCCCACTGCATGGCATCCTCTGTGTTCCTCAATATGACCATTCCAGTTATTACTTTATGTGACCTTTCTAGGGGGCCACTTTACATAGGACAGCTGGACACAGTACATCTCACCCCACGGATGCCTATAACTAGTGGAAACTGAGAAATCAGGTCATTCTTGTCACACTAAAAAAGAGTGGAGAAGATAGGGACAAAAGTGAACCAGGTACTTAACACTGCCCTAAAAAAGTAATTTTCCACAAGTGGAGTGGGTGACACTGCCTGTTATAACCTGAAACCAGTTGGATGAAAGATAAACTCAGCAATGCTAATTTCACGGACAAGATCCCCATAAATGGCTTTCAATCTTTTAAATGTGTTTGCATGAGAATCCTCTTTCCTTTAGCCACAGGACTGAAATTGTGAAATCCAATATAAACCTTCACAATGTGAATGGAAGAATTATATGGAAAGTTGAATTCTCAGTCTAGCAAGGAGTACACAGTAATTTGATGCAAAAAAAAAAAAAAAGAAAGAAAAAAATTAAGGTTTTCCTAATTGGAATGGGGACCTTTGGGAATGCTTTGATGAGTCTGCAGTCAGTGAGCCCTGAAATTTTGATGAGATTTGTTTACCAAGGTTTGTGGCCTCCCCATGCACAGCTCATGGTAGCAACATGCCCACTAATGGTGGTCCAGGACTTTTCTCCTCTATCTACCTCATTCTACACTATCTGAGAGAAATGTCATGGCCTCCTTTGATGTAGTAGTCAAGCGAGACAATCCTGATTGTTCTCAGATGTATCCCCATCACTCCTCTTTGCTTCCAAATCTATACCTAGACTCAAGGCTGACCAAGTGCTGTTTCACAAAGGGTGACCAATAGGAGAGGTATTACACTCCACAAACATGACTTACAATATTTAAATTTGCTAATTTATATAAGCATAAATCAAGAAAACGTGTGGATGCCTCCCAGCCTCCACACTAACCCGTTCATCTGGCCAGGGACTCTGGTACTTGCGTGATCTCTGTAGCCCTCCCTGCCTCTGTGCAGAGCCCTTCTCCTGGCCAGAGACTGCTGGGGCCTTGGGATCTATGTGCAAAAGTCACTGGGAGCCAGGCATTCCCAGAACCGTGTGCACCACCTCCAGCCCGGTAGCTGGATCTGGGTGTGCCACACACCAGAGCTGCTTCCACAACCAGAACTCCCTAGCTAGAGCAGCCCCAGAGGAACTACACAGGGTCACTCCCTAAAAAGATCCAGCAAAAATAGAGTGATCCCACTGGGGTCTAATCTTGGAGAGACACCTCCCCAACTCTGAGCACGGCCAGAGGCAATGATGAAAAACAATCATGAGGCGAAATCAATAGAAAAACTCTAGCAATATAAACAATCAGAGTAGATCAACTCCCCCAAGGATCAATGGGACAGAAATAGCACAAGACCCCATGCAAAAACAAATAGCTGAAATGTCAGAAATTGAATTCAGGATCTGGATAGCAAATAAGATCGAATTAAAATTCCAAAAGTTATCTCAAGAATTCAATGGATTCAAAGACAAAAAGACCAAAGATTTTGACACATTGAGACAAGAAGTTGCATCCCTCAAAGATCTGAGAAACACAGTAGAATCCCTCAGTAACAGAATGGAGCAAGCAGAAGAAAGAATTTCTGACATTGAAGACAAAGTTTTTGAATGCTCCAAAACACTCAAAGAAGAAGAGAAATGGAGAGCAAAAACAGACCACTCTCTCAGAGAGCCCTGGGATAATTCAAAAAAAAAAAAAAAAAAAAAAAAATTCATCTTATAGGAATTTCTGAAAGTGACGAAGTGGCTTCACAAGGCACAGAGTCTCTTCTCCATGGGATTATGAAGGAAAACTTTCCAGACATGCCAAGAGACTCCGAAATTCAGATAGCAGACAGTTTCAGAACTCCAGCATGACTCAACCCAAATATAACATCCCCCAGACACATCATAATCAATTTCACTAAAGTTAATATGGAGAAAATTCTGAAAGCTGTCAGACAAAAGAAAACCATTACCTAAAAAGGGAAGAATATTAGAATGACTGCAGATCTCTCTTCTGAAACCTTTCAAGCTACAAGAGGATGGTCATCGAATTTTAATCTCCTAAAACAAAATAACTTTCAGCCGAGGATCTTGTACCCAGCTAAACTGAGCCACATTTATGACAGAGAAATTAAATACTTCAAGAACATTCACATGTTGAAGAAATTTGCCACAACTAAACCAGCTCTCCATGACATTCTTAGACCTATCCTCCAAAAAGACCAGTGTAATTCTCCACCACAAATGTAAACCCACCCAAAAAAATTTTGATCAAATTCTAACTTCCACAGTCACAAAAGAATTAAAAATGTCCACTGGACTCTCGAAAGGCTTACAAATATTCTCAATTAATGTGAATGGTTTAAATTGCCCCCTAAAGAGGCACAGGTTGGCTGACTGGATACAAAAACTCAAGATACAAAACTCAGATATCTGCTGCATCCAAGAATCACATCTTACATTAAAAGACAAATATAGACTCAAGGTGAAGGGATGGTCATCTATATTCCAGGCAAATGAAAAGCAGAAAAAAGCAGGTGTTGCAATCCTGTTCGCAGATGCAATAGGCTTTAAACCAACCAAAATGATTAAGGATAAGGATGAACATTTCATACTTGTTAAAGGTAATACTCACTATGATGAGATCAAAATTATTAATATTTATGCACCCAAGCACAACACACCTGAATTTATAAGAGAAACGTTAACAGACATGAGCAACTCGATTTCCTCCACTTCCATAGTAGTTGGAGATTTTAACACCCCTTTAGCAGTGCTGGATAGATCCTCCAAAAAGAAGCTAAGCAAAGAAATTTTAGATTTAAACTGAAACATTCAACACCTAAACTTAACGGACATCTACAGAACACTTTATGCCAACAATACTGAATACACATTCTTCTCATCAGCCCACGGAACATACTCCAAAATCGACCACATCCTAGGCCACAAATCTAAACTTAGAAACTTTTAAAAAATAGAAATTATTCCTTGCATCTTCTCAGACCATCATGGAATAAAAGTTGAACTAAATAACAACAGGAACCTGCATACCCATACAAAAACATGGAAGCTAAACAACCTTATGCTGAAGGATACATGGGTTATTGATGAGATTAAGAAGGAAATCACCAAATCTTTGGAACAAAACAACAATCAAGACACCAATTACCAGAATTGGTAATTCTGGGATGCTCCAAAGGCAGTCTTAAAAGGGAAATTTATAGTACTGTAAGCCTTCCTCAAGAAAACGGAAAGAGAGGAAGTTAATAACTTAATGGATCATCTCAAGCAACTGGAGAAAAAAGAACACTTCAACCCCAAACCCAGCAGAAGAAAAGAAATAACCAAAATCAGAGCAGAATTAAATGAAATTGAAAACAAAAGAATTATACAACAGATCAATCAATCCAAAAGTTGGTTCTTTGAAAAGATCAATAAAATTGATAAACCTCCAGCCAACCTAACCAGGAAGAAAAGAGTAAAATCTCTAATTTCAACAATCAGAAATGGTAATGATGAAATAACAATAGACCCATCAGAAATTCAAAAAATCCTTAACGAATACTACAAGAAACTCTACTCTCACAAATATGAAAATCTGAAAGGAATCGACCAATACCTGGAAGCACGCCACCTACCAAGACTTAGCCAGAATGAAGTGGAAATGTTGAACAGGCCTATATCAAGTTCTGAAATAGCATCAACTATACAAAATCTCCCTAAAAAGAAAAGCCCAGGACCTGATGG
>CAUYPK010021748.1:0-11869 GCA_963574355.1 Loris lydekkerianus
CACCATCCCACCACGCCCCCCCGCTAGCCAGACTTCCACACGCCACCCCTCCACCCCGGGAGTGCTCTATCCACCCGGCCAGGCTGCTCCCCTGTGAGCGCTCTATCCACCCGGCCACACTGCTCCTCTGTGAACGCTCTATCCACCCGGCCAGGCTGCTCCCCTGTGAGCGCTCTATCCACTCGGCCACACTGCTCCTCTGTGAGCGCTCTATCCACCTGGCCACGCTGCTCCTCTGTGAGGGCTCTATCCACCCGGCCACACTGCTCCCCTGTGAGTGCTCTTTCCACCCGGCCATGCTGCTCCCCTGTGAGCGCTCTATCCACCCGGCCACGCTGCTCCCCTGTGAGCGCTCTATCCACCCGGCCACACTGCTCCCCTGTGAGCGCTCTATCCACCCGGCCACACTGCTCCTCTGTGAGGGCTCTATCCACCCGGCCACGTTGCTCCTCTGTGAAGGCTCTATCCACCTGGCCACGCTGCTCCCCTGTGAGGGTTCTTTTCACCCAGTCACACTGCTCCCCTGCGAGCACCGGCTCCTTGGAGGCTGCCCAGGGCCCTGCAGCGAGCGCACCAACAGGCGAGGATTCCACGCAGCCGACACCAGGCTTCTGTGCTGCAAGGGCACTGTGGCCTGGGAGTTCTGTGTGACACCTTCTTATTAGATCCCAGCACTCATGATATTTGGGGATGTCTGAAAATTCCCTAGGATTTGATCTGGAAATAGAATGAGAAAGAAAGTAATAGCCCAGCCAACAGTTATTCTGGGAAGATTCAATCCCTCATGGTCCTGAGTGGATTGAATTTACCTTTTTCCCTCCTTCGTCAGCTACACCAAAATATTTTAGTAAGGATACTGTGCTTTCTTGTATTTCCTCTCCCTGCTCCTTCTTCCTTTCTTTTTCTTTTCTTTTATTCTTACTGAAACTTTCAGGAGTCGGCGGAAGGAGACCTCCACCACTCTCACAGCCTAACAGCATCACAGAGCCGCTGCTGCGAACAGGTGCGCGGCAGCTCTCCTCCCCACCCAGCTCAGCGGCTGGCGCACAGAGCCCCTTCCCACCTGGGCTGAAAGGAAGGGCTGCAGCGCCTCACAGCTTTCCTTCCCGGAGAATGCTGAGCAGACCAGGAAGATTAGTGCTTTCTTAATCCGGCCTTCTGTTACTAAGAGCTTGTGAAGTTGTTTGAGAAAGGAAGTAAGGAAATAAACACGGTTTCATCGGTGGATGTTTGACGCTTTACAACAAGATTTTCTACTTCTGTGTAAGAAAGGCCTGTCCTGGGTTCTTCCATGCCTCATTAAAACAGATAGAAGCCTCACCTGAATGCCCTGGACAGGGCTGGGTTCTGACTATTCCTTTCAACCCCTAACCAGCATATGTTTTTGAGCTCTAGCTTGGACTGGATGGAAACAGCAAACTGAGCCTTAGCAGTTAAAGCATCAGGGAGGTGGAGGAGAAGGGGTTTGGATCTCTGGTGGTGAGTCCAAGTGCCCTTGGCCAGGGAGGTGCTCTGATTTCCTGCATCTTGGGATGGCCCAGATATCCAGACACATATACTCAGTCCTGTATGTGTCTGGATAGGAGGCAGAAAGCTTTCTACAGTTCATGTGCAGTTTACTATGTTAAACTATTTTAAATTGCCCACAAACTTTATGCTCACCCTGTATATGAGCCTCTATGAAGTCTTCATTTACACAAATGATGTTTAGGGAAGAAAAGTCAGCCCACAAAAAACTCAATTAATGGTAATAGTCGCTTGTGGAAGCCAGTATGATGAAATGTATGTTAAACGCAAGAATGGAGCCCAGTCCCCATTCCTTAGATATCCTGATTTAATTGGTTGACCTTGCAACCAGTTTTCTTCTTATAAACTCTCAGGGGATTGTAACCAGTAACCAAGGTTGATAAGTACTAACTTGATAAATTCGCAATTTTTTTTTTAAGGATACTAGATTTAGTAAATATTCTTGAGGCTAGGATAGCCTCACATTGACAAGTATTAGGTTTCACTATTTATCATTGACATATGACAAAGATGGTTTAAAATATGTATTTTAAATATAATAAGTGATTAGGTTGTGGTGATTATGAATATCTACCCACAAGAGTCATGAATGAAAATCCTTCATAATATTATACTAATCAGTGATTGGACTTGAATGAAATTTCCAATGATAGCATCCAGTGACACTTCATCAGGTTGTCTGTGTCATACATCGCACAACTTCAAAAGGTTGTTGCATTAATGCACACCTCACAGGGGTAGGAGAAGTCTAGTCAATATTAAGACATTTGTGATATTTAGACATATGCAGTGAAAGGTTCCTCTGACCATTTTGTATAGGAATTGTAGCAGAAGTGAATTTTTTTACTCAGCAAAGGAACTGAATTTTGCCTCTCAGTTGTCATTGGATAAAAGAGAATGTTACCATGCTGGAGGTGGAGATAGGAATTCACGGTGGACATTTCATAACCACACTGTAGCCCAGCCTCCTTTGCCTGGCATTATACACCATCTGCCTACATAGCATTTCTCCTGGAAGAAACCATATATGTAGGCAGTGTGTGGCCGGTGGGCCCCACTCCCATTCCCAGTATAAAGGTGAGCACAGGGAAGTTCTGGCTGGTCACCCCACTGGCAGTGACCAGTTCAACAAGGGACAGAAGGCCAAGCTGAGCCTGTCAGAATGTTGCCAGGAGTCTTCTGTCAGATCCCTGAGAAGATACTGTCTTTCCAGGGAGATTATAAAGCTAATCAGATGTCTACTGGGCTCTGTGGCAGAGGGTGTTAGTTGCTGAAATATCTGTTATCTCCTTCTGTCACAGTAATAAAGTTTTATCTGGACAAATCCTCTTATGGAGTGCATAGAACAAAAGCTTACACTTCCCTGTCCATGGCACGTGAGCGAAAACATCATATGAGAGCTTTTAGAAATCTTTTATTAAAAAGACAGTTCTTTGTACCCTTTATCATTACTTTCCCCTAGGTGTGTCCTTCTGCTTGGAACATGGATATCATGGCCAGAGTTCCATTCTGGGCCATAAGCAATGTCCCCACTCTAGGAAAGGCAGGGCAGAAAGACCTCATGGGACATAGTTGTCTCAGCAGTCCTGAATTGTCAACAACCAGACTCTGAGAGAAAAATAAACTATCTTGTTTAAATCACTTAAATGTTTTAATGTTACTTATAGCAAAAATTAACTGCTAGCTAATCTCAGTTAATTCAGGTTACCTTTATCAGCATGTCCACCCCATGGAGAGAGACAACACAGAGAGAAATGGAGCAAAGAGAAGCTCCGATAAGTTCGAGTCACTCAATCTAGTGATGCCTAAAATCATGCTACCATGTTATCAGCTTTTTTGCTTATTGTATTTTTAACTTGAATTTCTGTCATTTGCAACAACAAATGTCCAGAAGAATCCAGCAATAATGAGGAAGTTTGCTCTCAGTAATGAGCATGACACTATTCTGACCAATTATGGGCTCTGGAACTGGGCGTCAGAATCAATGTATCTTGACATCTCCAGGTTCTTAAGAGACAGAGAGGCCTAAACTGACATCTGGATTACATGAGCATCACGTCACTCCTTTACCATGGGCATGTTGTCTTATTACCTTAAAATGCTACGCAGGACTCCAGTGGTTTGTAAGACTCAAGAAGAAATTTCCCTGGTCATTTAAGATAATTAACTTGGCTTCAAAGCACAAGAGGGGCTGAAGGAGTCTTGAAGGATGGAACTAGATGCCAGAGACCAGTTCGCGGGTGGGAAATGAGATGATGGGCAGGGGCTTCGTGGTGGTGTGAACTCATAGGAAGGGACAAAAGTGAAGAAAAGCAATTGACCTCCAGCTTTCACATACGTTTTCTTCTAGTGGCATCTTATATTTGTAAAGTGCTTTTCAGTTCATGAAGTTTTTTGCATATATTATCTTGTTTGATACTTGATAATTCTTTGGAGAGAGCGAAATGAGTAACTAGTTTCACCGTTTTACAGAAGTGGAAACTGAGGCTTCTTGTGATTGAAGAGTGTGGCTGCAGCCACACAGGTGTCACATTAGGGGCCAGAATCCAGGTTTTCTGACTAGAAGTCCAGCCTGGGCACACTGGCACTCTCTGTACACAGGGCCCATCTATAAACAGAATCTACTTGTCAAGCAACTTGGTTCAGTTTAGTTTATGAATTCTATTCCACTGTTAGTCATTTCATTGTTCTTTTTTCAATCATGACCTCTCCTAACCAGTGATTTAGTCTAAAAGACAGAACTTTACCCTAAAATGAGTCATCTAATGCAATATTGGAATCTAAGAGTGGCTAGGAAGGGCAGAGATGGGTGGGGGAGGAGAGAGGAACCATTATTAAACAGCCACAAAACAGACATAAAACCACAGCCTTGAGTCCCATAGAATGGATTTATGCTAATTTTATAAGCCTTTTTCACTGCTTACTGTCTCCAATGTGAGATTACCTCTCATTCATTATGGTAGCGGTAGGCTTGATGATTTTAATAATTTATCATTTTCAAGAAGCCATGGAGAGAGAAAGGAAATTGCTTTTAGACAGTGTCTTATTCAAGCAAACAGAAATGATTTCTGAACCACAGAAAACAAACATGCCTCTACCTGGAGCCTCATCAGTGCTTCCTGCTGTCTGGCATGGGAGATGTGCTCTCAAACAATGGTGCAGTGTGTGCTGAGAGGCTGCAAGGGCTAGCGGGCTGCCTGAATGTGAAAGGAGAGGGTGCCGGCTGTGTGCAGGCCTCGGACCTGGAGGAACTCCTGAAACGGTGGTGCTTATGCCTTTCCATTCAGCAAAACAAAGTGCCCTGTTCTTAATGGTCAGCTCAGCTTTTACAGCATATAGGGGTGGTGTGTAACAGCCCTCCCAATATTGATGTTTGGCACTCTGCTGACATTGTATCCCCCTTCTAAAGAATTAAGCTATTTTTATTCTTATGTCCATTGATATACCCTGCATCTGTTGCTTGTGAAATAAAAAATATGATGTTTGGAATTGTGTGGGATCCTGCTGAATTTCTTAAGACTGTGGTCAAACATGGCTAAATTGTTATCCTTTTCCATTCTTGGGCATGGAAAGGAGTAGCTTTTCAATAAAGGCAAATTGGCAAGGGGAATGTTTTGGGCAGTGAAGTCCTGGTTTGGCCAAATGTGAGGCAGGAGGGACTCAAACATCTCATCTTCAGATCCTTACCTGGCAAAGACACAAACAGACACATTTCCGGGGCAAGGCTCAGCATCTGCAGCATCACAGTGGGCCTGGTTCTAGGGACTGCCCCTCGATCGAGTGGTGGGAATCTAAAGTGAAGTGAAGTGACCTGGTGCACGGGCCCCAGAGCAATGCCTATGATCTCTGCTATTCCTGTAGGGTCCACACTTGGCTGGAAGTCTGCTCAAGAGACAACATGTTTCCAGATCCTTGGCAGAAAAAGAAAATTCTCTCTTTTCAACTATTACTAACTCAAAGAAGTAGAATGCTGACAAGAAAATATGAAGGTCATCTATGCTTTGACTGTGAAGATCATTTATGGTTTGACACAGCAACAAAGGCTGTGCCGGTCTCAGAGTGTTCGCAGTGGTGTTCACAGTGACTGCTTGTAAGTCATTGTATAGAACATTTTCTTCCTATGTTATGGGGTATGAGATACTATATTAAATATATACAGAGGGTCCCAAAAAAGTATACAAATTTTAAGAAAGGGAAAAACTGTATTAAAATTGTAACACAATATATGCTGATAACAAAGGATGAATACAAGTCTGGCTGAACAGCTCTTGTAATTGCAGAAGTCAAATGTGACTTGAGTATCACAAATTTAATACAGTTTTTTCCTTTCTTAAAATGTGTATCCATTATTTGGCACCCTCAGTATACATACATATATAAATCTGTGCATACATATATATATATGGGCATATACTCATGTGAAATGAAATAGGATAGAATGTGTGTGCAGTTGCCTATGTGCTCATGCGTTCCTGTGCAGACAAGTGCTGTCCTGACGACACAGGACTCAGGTATAATTATAGAAAATCACTTTAGTGTTGTTTCCCATCTTTCTCTAACCTTTTTAGTCAGGGGACAACTTCCTCTGCCTCTGGATGGAAATAGGAAATCCCATGCTTTTTTTTCTCAGCACAATTAGGATATAGGAAATCCTGTAATCACTTTAAATTGTAAAATATAATCTTGATTCAGATATTGAATTCTAGATCCATCCATGAATTAGTATGGTGGGCGGTGTGGTGTTCACCACCCCATCCCTTCATCTCGGCGTCAGGTGGACCCACCTGCCCCTCAGCTGCTATGAGAGTGTCTGTGTGTGGCTCCCAGAGGGCCCCACATGCCCGGGAAGTCTCAACCACTCCCCACTGGCTGACTACAAAAGTACAAAATGTCAGCCTGTGGCTCCAAAAGGAACAGTTCTGCTGTGGAACTTACGTCGCAGCCCCTTCTCCCACAGAGTAGGCCCAGGTTAGATTTCTCCTGAAATTACATCTTTGCTTGGCTTTCCCACTTTCTTGTTTCTAACCCTACTAACCTTTTCTGAAGCACATGACTCAAAAAATTAATTGCCTCAGAATCCCACCCTAAGGCTCTGCTTCTAGAGAACCCAACCTAAAACAAAAGTAACAGAAAAAAAATCTCTATTGTCATTCCAAGTTGAGACTCCCCACGCCCCACTCAAGGAGGAGCTGTCCACAGGTGGGCGCTCCATCAGAGAAGGGGGAGCGACTCCTTCACTACATTACCGCCTGCTGCCACCCCACTCACCACCAGCTGGTGGCTGTTATCAAATCATCCTGAATCTACTGAAATGAACATGATTTTTAAAATATATTGTCATCCATTGAGATTTTCTAATGTTAAATCCACCTTATACTTCTGACAGAAAAGAAAAATCTTATTTAACTATGATGTTTTGTATTATTTTGAGGCTATATTTTAGCACATGCTCCCATCCCTTTAGTCTCTTCTCCTCTCATCCCCAGGCTGATATTATCTTGAATCTTAGTTCTAGGTTGTTAACAGCTCCCCCTCCACCACAAACACACACACCTGCCTTTGGCCCTTGAAAATTCTTCAGACAAAATCAACTTGAGAACATTTATTTAGTCATCCTTGTTTTCCATATCTTTGGCTGCATCTCCTCAATCTACTTTTCTTCTTATTGGAGTACTTCTCTCAGAATGTTTACCAGGCGGCTCTTTTCACAGCAAACTTGGTGTAACTAGGCACATCTCCATTGGATCCTGCATGGTACCATTGGAATCTGGCTGTGGGCATTCTCTGGGTGTCAGGTGCTCAAAAGCATATTCCTGGCCCAGACCCCAAGCTTGGAGTCTCCACACTGCAACAAAGCACTTTCTAGCTGACTTCTTGTACCCCTGGGTCTTGACCTAAGATGTGCACCTGAACACTTTTACTGCTGGGATCTCCTTACCCAGAAGGAAGCTACTGGGGGAGGCTCCTTGAAGGCAGCTTGAGCCTCACTACCTTCCCTTGGCCCAAAGGAAACTCATGTGCCCATGGGCTTCCAAAGTGCCAGCCCCTCCCACTTACTGACTCTTCTCCTCTCTTGGCTGTTATGGGTCTCCCCTGCCCACCTCCCCAGTGGGAAGAAGACACATGAAACTCCCAGGGACCCACTGGGCCCTTCCCACACTTCCTCCTGCTGCTCCTCCCTCCAGCTGGGTAGAGAGGCTGACATTCTGTGGCTCCAGGAGCCTTCGGCTTAGGAATGAGACCATCATACACATATCACACTAGAAAAATTAAAAAAAATGTTGAACAGTTTAATAGAAAAAATAAAGCAAGCAAATAATATAATCAAGCAATTTGCAGGAGAAGAGATCTCAGTGACAATCAGCATAAGAAAAGATGGGAAGACTCACCAGTGCTCACAGCAAAACAAAGAGAAATCAGTTCACACCAGTGGGATTTGGGGAAAATCAATATAAATGATCATAACACCAATTGCTGGAGAGAACATGGGGAAAGAGAATTTATATGTTGCTTGTGAAAGGAAAAATTGGTATACTTCGTGTGGAGAGCAATATGCCACTACCCAGGAACACTGAAAATATGCATAGCACATTAATTACAATTCTGGGCATATCCTTCAGTCTAGCACCCTTGTGCCTATGGCCCAGGAGAACACAAAGGTTTCCTTTACTACACTGTTTTGAAATAAGGGGAAATGAAAAATAATCTAAATGTTCATAAATAAGGAATGGATAAATAAACAGAGGGTTATTCGTACAATGGAATACCATGCAGCTATTAAAATGAACTAGATCTGCACGGATAATATTCTAAAGAGACAAGAATCACCTAAAGTTGCCAAATGGTACATATGATTCCATGTATGTGAGATTTTAAAGCACAAAATAATACTACATATGTTGATGGACATGTACTTTAGGAAAAGTATGAAAATGTTACCAACAAATTCAGGAGAATGGTAACCCCAGGATATGGGGAGGAGGGATGGGAAGAAAAGGAGAAGGATAGCATTAGATGCATTCATAACACTTTGTTATAAATGGCCAAGCAAAAATAATCTGAAACAGATAACAGAAGACCAACATCTGTTAAATCTAGGGAGGTAGATCTGTGTGTTATATTTATTCTCCATATGTTTAAAATATTCAGCAACCATAGTCTAGGGATATGTGCCAGCTGAACACAGGGAGGTCAGGCTTGTTTCTGATCTCTGCTAAAGACAGTTGTGAGTTCTAGGACAAGTCCTTTAACATTTTCTGATCTTAGTTCCTTTATTTTATCCAGCCTACTTCAGTGTTTGGAAGATGACCATATAAAGTAACGTATGTAAAAAGCCACCTTGAAAATCATTAAGCACTAGATAATTTTAAAGCACTATTACTGCTTGTATATTGCCACATAAAATATGGACATCCATAAAAAATAATAATAGTTCCAAAGACAGATATCAACATATTGCACATCTTTACTGTTGGTTTTTACATCGCCATTTTGATTTCTTAAAAACTAGACTTACCATATGATCTTTCTCTGGTACCTTGACAAGGAGAAGAAGAAAACTGGGCTCCATCAGTCATCCCGAGACTATCCCTGGAAATACTCTAGGGCAGGGGTCCTCAAACTACAGCCTGTGGGCCACATGTAGCCTGCCAAGGACATCTATCTGACCCACCAGGTGTTTTTGCCACCGCTGTCTGTCCTGCTTAGCAGCCGACTCATCCCGGGCCTGGCGTATGCATGGAATGTGCAGCCGACTCATCCCGGGCCTGGCGTATGCATGGAATGTGCAGCCAACTCATCCCGGGCCTGGCGTATGCATGGAATGTGCAGCCGACTCATCCCTGGCGTATGCATGGAATGTGCACTGCACTCTTGGACTCCCCTCCTCCTCTCAGTCTCAGGTGTGACCAGATGAGTCACAAGCTTGCCTATGCAGGGCCTGCTGCTGCCTGAGGACTGAGGTAAGAACAAGTTAGGATTTTTTTTTTTTTTTTTTTGAAGTTAGAGGGTCTATTTTTTTTATTTTGCAGTTAGTAGGGCCTTTTTTTTTCCGTTAAGGGGTGCCTTTTTTTTCAGATAGGGAGTGCCTTTTTTTTTTTTTTAAGTTAGGAGAGCCTTTCTTTTAAAAGTTGGTTAGTTGGTTGGGGTGATTTCTAGGGGGGTTGCATCACAGTGATGGTGCAAATATTAATAGTAAGTGCTCAGTGATAAGGTAAATTGTCAGTGCTCGGAGGTAATGCAGATGGTCAACGCTCAGAGGTAATGCAAATAGTCAGTGCTCAGTGGTAATGATAATTGTAAATGCTCAGTGTTAATGCAAATGGTCAGTGCTCAGTGTTATCACAAATGGTCAGCAGTCAGTGTTAATGCAAATAGTCAGTGGTCAGTGTTATCGCATAGGGGCTCCAAACTGGTAATCTGCCTAGGGCCCCATGGGAACTTAATTGGGCTCTGCCGAAAACAGAGGAATATGAAACCCAATTTAATTGACAGTAAGTACATTTATATTCGGATTGCTATTCAGTTGTGTATAATGTTGTATGTTGTGTGCTGTGTAAGCCCCGGTTCACACTGTTGCAATCTCTGAGTGCGAGTTCAGCCATATGCTTGTATGGCTGAATTTGAATTAGATTTGGAAGAAAAAAGGTATATGTGCCTTTTTTTTCCTGCAGTGGAATCTGATCGCATGGTGAGAAGACCCACGTGATCAGATTCCTGTGTGAGTTCACAGATCACAGTATGTTTCGCACAAGGTAGTGTGAATTGGAAAGGTGGTGGAGGAACTGGCTCTGTAATCGTGCCTGTTCCCACACTGCACCAGTGTGAGCCTAAGGTAAAAACGGAATTCCACCATATGAGCACTGGAGAGGCTGAAATTATGTTGTGGACTGGCAAGGCTGCATTGATGGACACTGATCAGACTGCATTGATGGGCAGTGCAGTCTATATGTCTCTGTGTGGGCAAAGTTATTGCTGGTATATTGTTTTTGGAGCAATTATATATATATATATATTTTATATATTTATATATATTATATATATATTATATATGTATATTATATAATATATATATTATATATGTATTTTACTAATAGCAATTTGGAATCCCTAGGAAACAATGATATCAAGAAAGACAAAAATTGACTTGGAGTGTAGGATATTCAAAGAACAGTAGACTTATGATGACTTTTTCATGCAGTACAAGGAAAGAGCTGTGTGTTTGATACGCCAGAATATAGTGTCTGTGTTCAAAGAATACAATTTGCGCTGACACTATCAAACTCAACATAAAGATAAATATGATTCTTTGGTTGGAGAAGTGAGAAAAGATTAAAACTGAAATATACATTGACAACTCAGCAAAATACTTTTGTGAAGCAGAAACAGCTAAATACTTTATCACTGCAAGCAAGTTTTCAAGTTGCCAAGCTAATAGTGTGCACTGGCAGACCATTCGTGGAGGGAGAATTTGTTAAACAATGCTTTCTTTCTGTTGCCAAAGAGATGTGTCCAGAGAAAGCCAATTTATTTAGTGCAGTGAGTCTTTCAGGTCCCCCAATTGCACAAAGGATTGAAGAAATGGGAAACAATTTGCATCAGCATTTGCAAAACTCTGCAAAAAAACTTTCTTATTTTTCCTTGGCACTCAACAAAAGTAATGATGTTTGTGATTCTGCACAACTTCTAATTTTTATTCGTGGAATGAATGACTATTTCGAAGTCATGGAAGAGCTTACTGCACTGCAAAGCATCAAAGGAACAACTACAGGAGAGGATATTTATGAAAAGTTTTGCCGAACTGTGAATAGTTTGGAGCTTGACTTGGCAAAACTAGCCAGTGTGACAACTGATGGTGCTTCTAGCATGGTGGGGTCTAAGAAAGGAGTAATTTCTCACATTAACCAAGAGATGGACAAACATAACTATTCTCATCCAATAGCCATACACTGCCTCATCCACCAACAAATGCTGTGTAGTAAATCACTGAAGTGGGACTCTGTTATGAAAACTGTGGTATCTTGTGTTAACTTCATTACAGGTAATGCACTAAACCACAGACAATTTCAGGAATTTCTGTCTGAGCTAAATGTTGCCTGTGAAGATGTTCTGTACCACACAGAAGTTCATTGGCTGAGTTAAGGGAGAGTTTTAAAACATTTCTATGACTTACTTTCACAGATTACAGCTTTTCTGCTTTCAAAAAAACAAAGAAGTGCCAGAGCTCCATGATGCAGAATGGAAATGGCACCTTGCCTTTCTGACAGATGGAACAGAGCTACTCAACAGTTTCAATGTGCAACTTCAAGGAAAGGGGAAGCTCATCTGTGATATGCAATCACAT